>CAJQZJ010009840.1:6654058-6682095 GCA_907164525.1 Lophiomys imhausi
GGGGTTATGAAGGACTTACCTACCCTGTCTTGGCAGAGCTAGGCTGTCGACTTACCTGCTTCCAGGTTTTGTCCTTTTTGGACAGCATTCTGTCTACAGTTGGAGCAAGGGGCTTTTCCTACCAAGAGATAGGCTTGAGACTAATTCAATCATCTCCCACTGGAGATTCTTCGATGCTCATCTTCTACTTGGAGGAGAATAGGGGGTGCTGTCAGGAGTTGATATGTCTTGATATAAAAACATTTAAAGTTACAAAAACATCTTTGAATGCCATATTCTGCAGATCTCTTGAGGTTTTTGAAGAGGCTCTATCTATCTCTTATATTAGGGTAAGCAGATGTTGCTTGTCTCTTAGCAGGTTTATTTCTGATTAGCTTAGCAAGTAACTATAATATGCTGTCATAGTACCTAACAGAATGATCAGCTTGCATAACCATTAGTTTGCATTTCTTAATTATCCTAAACAGTTTATGACAATTAGTAGTAAAAGGCCAAAACATCACATTTCATTTTTTTTCTTTACCTCCTAACCCTTCCATCCCATTTCTCTGGGGTGGGGTGTCCTTATATAACAGTCCCTCATCTCAGTTGAGAGGTCATATGAGGGCCAAGAGCCTCTTCATTCATTGGGGATCCACGAAGCAGTATCATCAGTGAAAAGTGTCTCATTGCCCGGGAGAGAGAACTACTAAACAAACAAACCAATAAGCATAAAATAGATAAAAACGATTAAAAAATAGAAAAAAATATAACTAATATATAAAAAATAAAAATTAAAAATAAGAAGTCTATGTCCAAGTTCCCTTTGGTATGTTAGTTGTAGTATCGATACCTTCTACTATATAGCTAAAATCCTACTATAAGTGAATAGATGCCATATGTGTCCTTCTGAGTCTGGGTTAGTTCACTCAGGATGAGCTTTTCTAGTTCCATCCATTTGGCTGCAAATTGCATAATTTCATTGTTCCTGATAGCTGAATAATATTCCATTGTTAGATGTACCACAGTTTTTTAGCCCATTCTTCGGTTGAGGGACATCTGGGTTGTTTCCAGTTTCTAGCTATTACAAATAAGGCTGCTATAAACATAGATGAGGAAACTTCCTTATGATTCCGTGAAGAGGCATTTGGGTTAAGTTCCTGAGATAAACAGACCGATCATTCCCATGACGGTTCTCAGGCTTCTGCCTTTTCTCTTTCCCTCTGGAATCTGGATTCTGGGCTCCATCTGAATTTCACATCCTGGTCCAGTATGCTCAAGCTTTCCCACCACATTTGCATCCACTGGTTTTCAGTGGCACAGAGCTGATTTCTCTCTATTTCAGTACAAATGTTCAAGTATATTAGGGGCTGTTGGATCATATGCTCTGTTTTTCTCAGCATCCATATCTATTCTTTTCCTTTCTTGAGACTCTCCTCCCCTTTCCTAAGATTGTGTCCCAAGGAAGGCAGCTAGGTCAAGGTCTGGGATTTCTGGGTGAACAGCAGCACTCTCTAGCAGAACTAGATGCAGTTTCTTATGATCCAGTGACATGGAGAAATAGAAAAAGTATTTGCTGCCAGAACACCATGAGGGAGAAACAGTGGGATGGCCATGATTGAGCTCTTCCTTTCAGAGAGGGATAATGAGAGCATCCATCAGTCACTGTTCCACTGCAATTATGAAGTCCTGCTGGGCTGGATTAGCAAGGCCCCCTGCTCTGCTGGAGCAGTTTGCTCCTCTCAAAGTTCTGTGCCCCAGGAGGTTTCTTCTTCACTGGCTGCACTCTGACTTTCTTTTCCATAGGATGCCATTAACAGTGAACAGACAACACTTGGCAGAAAGCTACAATTTTCCTACATTTCCCCTTCCAGGACAGCAACTTGCAGTCTGCAGGTGATGACTTGATCATGGCTTTGTCTCAGCATTAGAATGTCAATAGTTGCTCAGATGATAGCAGGTAGCTTCTTACTACCCACCACTACACCTCCCTCCTCCCAAGACAGGTTGTAAATGTTTATGTGATGCATCTATGTGAAAAGACCCAAGTGAGTTTTACCATGAAGTCTAGCAGACTGAAGTATAATAAAAATAAAAAATAAGTTCACGAAGGGAAAACTGAAAAATACCAGTTTCTTCCTAAATACAGGCATAATGTGATTCAAATTCCAGCCTTAAGAGTCTAATATGATTCTTTGAAATCTAAATGTGCACCCTTAAGAACAAATATATGAGAACTGACAAAAAAGTTATATGAAAAGAGGCAACTTATTACACAGAAACTTGAATATGAATCTTTATGATGGCATTATTCATAATATCCAAAGGGGCAATAGTTTAAATATCGGTTAAAAAAAAAAATGAGTGAACAAAAAGTGGCATAGTCATGAAAAGGGCTATTACTCATCCGTGAAAAGGAATGAGGTTAGGATGCATGCTCAGCTTCAATATCAGAAACACAATCACAATGGAGTACATGTGACACACATGTACTTCATTTATATGACACACAGGAGAGGGAAATCCACACAATTGTGATGCAGATCCAAAGGTACCAAGGAATGATGGAAGAAGGAAAGGAAGCTTGGTTGCAGAAGCATTGTACTGTGTTTTGTGGGACAATAGAAAGTCTGATCTGATAGTTTTACACTCATACGAATAAAATAAACGTCATTGAATTCTGTAGGCAAAGAGTTGTTTACATGGTGTGTGAATTTCACTTCAAGGAAAAAAATAACCATTATGGAAAATAGTTAGGGAGTTCCCCTGAACATGAAAACAAGGGCTGTGGCTCAGGGGATACATGCATTTAGGAAGACCTGAGTTCAGTTGCCAGTACCACAGCAAGTGATTCAAAACCAGCTATAACTCCAGTTTCAGAAGATCAAAAGGAAATTCACTCAATATTCTCAGGAAGTACCTTCATGTCTACATTTATTGTAACACTATTCCAGGTAAGATATGGAAACAATCTACTGTCCATCAGCTGGTAAAAGGATTTGAAAAAATACATATACACAATAGAATATTCTTCAGCCACAAAGAAGATATCTTATCATTTACAATGACATAGATGAACCTGAAAGACACTGTACCAAGTGAAATAAACTAGGGCCAGAAAGACAAATATGACACAGTCTCACTCATGATAAACTCTAATGTAATTGATCTCATAGGAATGTAGAAAAAGTACTTACTAAAGGCTAAGGAAAGCAGTGGGAGCAGTATTAGGGAGAGACTGACCAATAGCTACAAAAGTATCTCTAGGCAATGAAGTAGGCTATGGTAATCTGCAGAGTATAGAGATTGTCGCGTCAACCTCGACCAGCAAGAACGACGCAACTCGCAAAAGCTCTTCTCAAGCAGTTTATTCAGGTCCCTTGAAAACAGTCTTCCAAATGCCTGGGCAGACCCAACCCACAGGCTAAATACTATATGAACAGCCAATCAAATAAAGCCATGTGGTGCTATCTTAGAGGCCCACGTATGCGGAAGCAAGCCAGAACAGCGGTCTTAGCCAAATATGGACTTGTTTACCACCGAGAGCGCTCACCATCGGGCTGGTGGAAGGCGGAAACCGGTGCCATCTTTAGGGTGCGGCACGTCGCAGCTCTCTACAGTCGCCATCTTTAGGGCGCGGCACATTGCAGCTCTCTACAGTTCCTCCTTTTTTGTTTTTAAAAATGTAGGTAGAAGTCCCTGGAAAGGCTTCGTAATCCCCATATCTGGGGATCTCACGGCGAGCCTGAGCCTGTAGGAGGGCGATGCTCAAACTCTTACCCATCTCTGGGTCAGCCTCCCCACTCAGGGCTGCCCTGTCTTAGGTGGCCGAGACTTACCCGTCTACTCCGTCATTGACTTGCCAGACCCTAATATTCGTGGAATGAATACCTCAGTGGGCAGGGACTATGCTCAGTGAAGATTTAAGGCTTCATGGCAGCAAGCCATGCCTGAGGGGACTGGCCTGCCTCAATGGCAACAAGGGCCTGTATAATCATGGCTGCATTACGCTTCTGTGTGGCTCTCATCTTGTAGATGCACCATAGGCAAACAAGAGAGGCTAGTATCATCAGTATCGCCAAAGAGCCTACGCCCGCCCACTCCTTAAGATGATCCATAGCCGTCTGTATCCAGGAAGTCAAACCAGTAGCCAGACTCAGATCCACCCGAGTGGAGTTGATGTGAACGATTGTCGCTCTCAGCTCTCTCATCTTATTTTCAAATTCAGCTGACCAATCCTGTAGAAGGAACTCTGACAGTTGCCTAGACAGATTAGCAGCCTTTATTAAATTTTGATACCGCACGGAAGTAACACACAAACCCTGCATTTTCCACTCACACCCTAACTGTGCTAGTTGCCAAAGAGAATCAATCTGTTCTTGTATTAAATCTATGCGTTGATTAACTATCATAAGGCCTCCTTTGAGATGAGAATTCATAGAGGTCTGAGTATCCAATGCCTGTGCTACATTGGCTGAGATGTTATTCAGAGCATTGGCAGTCTGTATAGAACTAGACAAGGCAATAGCTGAGGCAGTAGCCCCCACAGCAGCAACAGTGATGGCAGTAACAATAGCTGCAGTGATGCCAAAATCTCTTTTAAGCCTGAATAGCATCATGGTATTAGGGGCCTCTACAGGAACTGGTACATATCAAGGCATTCTAGTCACCACAGCCACAGGAAAGGCTGTGGCATTCCAGCACAGTGCATAAAAGCATGTGTCCAGAGTGCATACTAACTTTTCTTCACCCAAGGATGCACTCCCATTACTTACAATCCACAGAAAAGGAGGCCAGAGACACACTGGTGAGGCTGAAAAGGTCTTGTTTCTGGATAAAAGAAATGTCACATTCCCCCAGCCACTGTCACCACTAGAATCTCCGACCCCCACAGAATAGTTCCCCAAAGAAAAATTGCCCTTTTGATAAGATCCTCCTCCAAGCGTAAGGACAGGTCCCAAGTCCATGCAACTTCCATTTACCCCACACAAAAGCCACAAATCAAAAGGATTAGTAACAGTCTGTCGCATACCCAATGCAGTCTGATCTCTATCCATAGTAGATAAATTGAGCAATCCTGAACAATTTTCATTTACTACATGACTAATTGAGGGACTAAAGGAAAAATATCTACCCTGAACCCAAACTGCTCTACGCTCCTGACATCCAGTCCAGGGAAAAGGTCCTTCCTCTCCTATGGATCCTCTACAAAAAGGTGCCCAGCGTGGCTGTCTGGGGGGGTCCCGGTCAGAGACTCGTGTGGGCCACCACCCCACAAGATGAGAACCATTGCCCGAAAACAAACCACCACCCCTACCCTCAAACCTCAGTTGTGGTAAAAAATCTGCTGACTGCTGAGACAATTTAATGCATTCTGTATCATCTGACCTATTGAAGCTCATTAAAAAGCACAGACTACCCTTCAAGCTGACATTTCTATTACCCTCTATAGGGCTTTTCTGATCATCAAAGGGAAGGTAGGGTAAGCCTAAGCTTCTATTACTGCTAAATAAGTGTGGAAACACAGTTGCATCATGTCTGACCGGCATCGGCTTTGGGAATATCGACAGGATCCCCCATCTCGGCTCGGTCATTCCTGACATCATCACTGCTACTATCACCAGGATCCCTAGGAAGGTCTTCATGACGAATCTTCCTCACAAGGCGTTCAGGCACCCACACTGGATCTTGTTGATCCTGAGGAAAAACACAAACAGATCCTCTCGCCCATGTTAGTACGGGGTCAGGCCCTCGCCAAGAGCCTGTCAAAATATCCTTCCACTTCACCATGCCTTTAGGTGGACCATGGGAATCCTGATGTCTGTCTGCTGCTGAGCGGCCTTGAGCATCCAAATTTAAAAAATTTAAAGTAAATAAGGCTAAAGACATTCTCTCCTTGGGGGTACAGCCTTGGCCTATTCCCCCTTTCTGTTTTTGCAAACATTCTTTCAAGGTGCGATGAGCACGCTCCACAATTCCTTGTCCTTGAGGATTATATGGTAATCCGTGATTAAGCTGTACCTCCATCTGGTTGCAGAAGGAGACAAAGGACTGAGCCGTATAGGCTGGTCCATTGTCCGTTTTCAGCTATTGTGGTTTTCCCCATGCATCCCAGGCTTCTAAGCAATGCCCTATGACATTGCGAGCCTTTTCTCCACTCATAGGTGTAGCATGTATGATACCTGAGCAGGTATCCACATATACATGAATATATTTTAAGGTTCCAAACTCTGAAATGTGGGTAAAGTCCATTTGCCAGATTTTGAGTGGCATCAACCCTCTAGGGTTCACTCCCACACTGGGAGGATGATGATGAATCACACACTGGGGACAGTCCAAAACCACCTGTCTAGCATCTGCTCTAGACAAACGGAATTTCTGCTGTAGAGTTCTTGCATTTACATGAAATAATTGGTGAAACTGTCTGGCTTGGTCCAGGAATGAGCTCCAAAAAATGCATTCCATCCTAGTCCATTGATCAACTTTATCATTACCCTCACTTAATGGTTCAGGTAATCCTGTATGTGCTCTGATATGTTGAATATAAAAACCTTTTTCTTTGCCAGATTAAAACTTGTAACTCTTGTAATAAGGAACATACAGTACTACTATTCTTAATAGGACCTGCTAATTCTAATACTTTCACTGTGTTGACCACATAGACTGAATCTGAGATCAAATTAAATGCAAATTGACATCTTTTAAACACCTCAATTACTATTTTCAACTCTACTATTTGGGGGGAGCCCGGTTGAAATTGGCATAGCACGGGCTCTTGTCTTTCTATCAAATAGGCTCCACAGCCTGTCTTTGAGCCATCAGTAAACACATTTGGTGACCCTTGAAGTGGTACTGCTGAAGTAACCTTAGGGAATATCACTGGGTGCTCCTTAAAAAATGATAGCAATGGATGCTTAGGATAATGGTTATCAATCACTCCTTCAAAGCTACATTGCAATATTGCCCAATCATCTACAGTGCCACACAAAATCTTAATTTGATGACTGGAATAGGGCACTATTATACTGGCAGGAGCAACTCCAAAAGACTGCAAACATTGTTGGATACCATTCAAGGCTAAAGCAGCAACTGCAACTGCAGTGGGATAATATTCTATGGATTTTTTTTTGGAGAAATCTTCGAATAATTCCATAATAATGGTCCGTCCTGCCATAACAATCCTGTAGGTTGACCATAGGTGGCAAATATGCACAATGCAATGGGCTGTCCTTCCTGCCATCTCTTTAGGAAGGCACTCTGCAACCTTTCTTCTACTTTACATAAAGCTTTTCTTGCTTCTTCTGTTAATTGCCTAGGAGAATTAAGTGCTGAATCACCTTTCAAAATATCATATAGGGGTCTTATTTCATAATTTGGTAGCTTCAAATAGCCTCTTACCCAACTGATATCTCCTAACAACCTTTGAAAATCGTTTAGAGTCTTTAAATTATCTTTTCTTATCTCAATCTTTTGAGGTATTATCTTTTCAGGTCCAATCTTTGCTCCTAAATAATTAACCACATTTTCCTTTTGAACCTTATCAGGAGCAATAAACAACCTTTCCTTTTTTAATAATTGAACTAATTCTTCATAGGCCTGATCTAACATTTGTTCACTCTTAGTTGCCAGTAAGATATCATCCATATAATGAACACATCTCAAATCTGGAAAATTCTTTCTCAAGGGAGCAATGGCTTCCCCCACATACAGTTGGCACATAGTGGGGCTGTTTGCCATGCCCTGAGGTAATACTACCCATTCAAACTGCTGATCAGGTTCTTCATGGTTACAGGATGGAACAGTAAATGCAAATCTCTCACTATCTTTGGCACACAAAGGGATGGAGAAAAACAATCCCTTATATCTATAACTATTATGGGCCATGAGGCTGGCAAAGATGATAAAAGTGGCAAGCCACGTTGCACTGGGCCCATGATCTGCATTTGTTGATTTATGGCACGCAGGTCATGCAACAATCTCCATTTTCCAGATTTCTTTTTAATGACAAAGATAGGTGTATTCCAGGGAGATACAGATGGCTTTATATGCTTTAAAGACATCTGTTCATCCACCAACTCTTTGGCTGCATTCAATTTTACAGAGGAAAGTGGCCACTGAGGAACCCATACTGGGTCCTCCGTCTTCCAAATTATGGGAATGCCCTCCTCAGTGGCCCCTAGGAAAAACCCAGGCCCTGTCTCTTTTGTCTTTGCTGCATAGATATGGGACTCTTCTGCCCCTGCAAATATTTTCCTATTCCAAAGCCTGGAGCATATCCCATATCTTGCATCATATGTTGGGCTGAATCAGAATAGTCATTACTCAATTTAAATCCCATATCCTTTAAAAGGTCTCTTCCCCAAAGGGAGATAGGGAGCTCAAGTGCATATGGCTCCTGAGTGGCCTTCTTGGTCCTGACACTTTAATAATCTTGCACTCATATCTGGAGTCTTAGCATAACCCAGGCCTTGAAGTGTTTGAGAAGAGGCTTGTACGGGCCAACCTGAAGGCCAGTCTTTCTTTGCTATGATACTCCTATCAGCCCCAGTATCCAAAAGGCCCAGGATCCTTTTACCATCAACTTTTAACTCCAAGACGGGGCGTTGGTCCAAATCCAAGGAGAGAAAAGTCAGATCCGTGCCCGTGGACCCAAAACCATCTTTTCCTCTCTCTCGATCCCTTGCCGCATAGCGATCATGTAAACTCGGCAAAATGACCAACTGAGCAATTCTATCTCCAGGAGAGATAGCTGTTATACCATGAGGGGAGGCTACCATGATCTTAACCACTCCTGTATAATCTGGATCTATAACCCCAGGATGGGCAATAAGTCCTCTCAAGGCTGATGATGACCTCCCTAACAGCAAACCAACTGTACCAGGTTCAAGGGGTCCTTTAAAATCTGTTTCAATTAACTGGACCCCCATTTGGGGCATTAATACGAGTCTGGTGGTGGAGCAG
Source organism: Lophiomys imhausi (assembly GCA_907164525.1). Lineage (NCBI taxonomy): Eukaryota > Metazoa > Chordata > Mammalia > Rodentia > Muridae > Lophiomys > Lophiomys imhausi. The sequence goes on from CAJQZJ010009840.1 coordinate 6,662,999, forward strand.
AGGTCTAATCCTGCTGAGCCTGCAGTGGCTCTCCGCGATCTCTCGGATGGTGGAGCGTTGGCCATCTCTCTTGATTCTGTTCTTTGTCCTGATTCTCTACTGCCCCATATATTTGTGGGCCCTGGGGTCGTGGGCCCCGCTGTCCGTTTTTTGGACGAGCGCCACCATAACCGTGAGTCAAAGGCTGGCCATGGATGTCTGTCACTGAACGGCATTCATTAGCCCAATGGCTCCCTTTCTTACATTTTGGGCATAACCTCGGCTGCCTGGGGCATTGTGCACTTCCTGTACTTTCTGTACTCCTTCCCTCGGGGCATTGTCTTTTAAAGTGTCCCATCTTGCAGCACTTAAAACAAACTCCTGGACTTCCTCCACCTTTTCTGGTCATCTGTACTACCACGGCAGCAAGACCAGCATTAGTTAACGGCCCTCCAAGTTCTCTACACACTTTCATCCAGGCTTCTAGCCCTTTGTTCTTGTAAGGGGTGATAGCGGCTCTACACTCTTTGGTACATTGCTCATAGACCAACTGTTTTATTAGTGGCATAGCAGCATCTGGATCACCAAAAGTCTTCCCTGCCGCTTCCACCAATCGTGCCACAAAGTCTGAAAAGGGCTCCATGGGGCCCTGTAGAATCTTAGTTAAGTTCCCACTCACCTCCCCTTTGTTAGGAAGGGATTTCCAAGCCTTGATAGCTGTCTGGTTTATTTGTTCATAAACCTGATTGGGATATCCTGTCTGCTGGTTGGCAAATCTCCCCTGCCCAAGCAGCATATCTCTATCCCAGGCTGGATTTCCATTTCTCTGATTAATGGCTGCTTGCTCAGTGGCATACTCAATCAAGAAAACTTTCCAGTCTAAGTATTGCCCTGGACTTAAGCAGGCATGGGCCAGGCCACTCCAATCACTCGGGGTCATACAATGTCTGCTTAATGCTTCTACCTGAGCCAATGTAAAAGAAGCGGTAATGCCATAGGTATGAACAGACTCTGCAAGGGATTTAATTACTTTAAAATCAAGCAGTTCCTCATACCTGTTCCCTTGTGGGTCTTGGTATACCGGATAGGTAAACTGTAATTCTGTTCTTACTTGTGTCCACATCCCCGGGCAGAAAGATCTCCCTACTTTCAGTGACTGAACAGGCTGATCTATCTGAACGGCTTCTGGGTATGGAAGGGGAGTTGAAGGCGCCGCGGCAACGGCTTCACTTACACCGACCGCCGCCAACGTGTCTTTCTCTTTTACCTTTTTCTTTTCCCTTTTTCTAATAGCAGTCCTCTCCAACTGTTCTATTAGAGCATGTAGCTCCCCTTCAGAATCCTTGCCCTCTGAGTCCTCAAAATCTCTAAAATCTCTAAGATCGGGATAGAGAGGGACCTTCTTTTTACTTCCCTTTTCACTGTCTGCCTGCTCAGATCTTTCGCCTTTTTTGCTTCCCTTTTCACTGTCTGCCTGCTCAGATCTTTCCCCTTGCAGCAGTTCCAAGGCTGATTCTCCCTCCTTGATTGCTTTACAGCATCTCTGATCTTCTAAACAACTCCTCACCATCTTCCAAACCAGTCTTACTCCATGCTTCAGAGTACCTTGCTCCCAAGCAAAATCCAAGTCCCTGCCTAATTTGTCCCAGCAGGATACCGTAAGATTCCCGGACACCGCAAACCACGGAGCCACGGAGTCGCATTCATTCAAAAATCTCTCTAGGGTTGACTTCTTAAGTTTCAAATTCCTAGCTAAAAGTAGCTCCTGAAGAGCCAGAAAAATTGGATGTGACTGAGACGATCCCATGATTAAAAATTTACTTTCGGTTCACAGTTTCCCACAAAAGTTTACCTTTAGTTCGCAACTTCCTGCGAAACTTTACCTTTAGTTCGCAATTTCCGTGAAACTTTACTTTTAGTTCGCAATTTCCGCGAAACTTTATTGTCCCAATTTATCCCGGGAACTTACCAGTGCACTGCCCCTGACTGCAGGAGTTCTGAGTCTTTTCTGGTTCCCCGTACGGGCCACCACTTGTCGCGTCAACCTCGACCAGCAAGAATGACGCAACTCGCAAAAGCTCTTCTCAAGCAGTTTATTCAGGTCCCTTGAAAACAGTCTTCCAAATGCCCAGGCAGACCCAACCCACAGGCTAAATACTATATGAACAGCCAATCAAATAAAGCCACGTGGTGCTATCTTAGAGGCCCACGTATGCGGAAGCAAGCCAGATCAGCGGTCTTAGCCAAATATGGATCTTTCAGTTATGATAAACTTTTAGATGAAACTGGTGGGCTGCAGAGATCACTCAGGGCTTAAGTGCCACAGCTCTTCCGGAAGACCCAAGTTCAGTTCCCAGCACCCAGGGCAGGCAGCTCACAACCTGCTTGTAACTTCAGCTTCAGGGGATGTGATACCTCCAGGTATCCATGGATAACCCCCTTTCTCTTTCTTTCTTTCCTCCTTCTTTCTTTCTTTCTTCCTTCTTTCTCTTTCTTTCTTTCTTCCTTCTCTTTCTTTCTTTCTTTCTTTCTTTCTTTCTTTCTTTCTTTCTTTCTCTTTCTTTCTTTCATGCACATGGAGACCAGAAGACAACTTAAAGGAATTGGCTCTCCCCATCCATAACAGGATCTGGGAACCAAACTTAGGTCATTAGAGTACCCACAAAGTCATTTTGTGTGTAGACCTTTTAGTACTTTTTATTGTCCTCTACTTCCCTCTTTTCTTTTTCACATCCCCAGGACTCCTTTTTTTCACATCTTTCTTTGTTGTTGTTTTGTTTTGTTTTTAGCACCTAGATTCCTTATATGAAAGAAAACATGTACTGTTTATCTTTGTGGACCTGTCTTAGTTCACTTACATGATTTCTGTAGTTTTGCATCTGAGAATCAATTATCTGTGGCTAGATTCTAGAATTAATATTTTTACAACACTTGTGTTGCTATACATTTGTTCATCTGTCCATCAATCTTATCTGACCAGTGCCTTTCAAAGCACCCATGTCAGTGTGCCTCCAGTAAGTACTTCAGCATGACATTGTCCACTAAAAACTCTTGTTTGCTTATAGGGTTGCCCTTTATTGTAAACAATAAAATGAGCAAATCTTTTTCTTATGTAATCTAACTCCTTACCAAGATGGAAAATATTATAATTATGGCAGAATTTCCTTCCTGTGTATTTCTGTTAGTGCTCATCCTTTGGCCTTCCCCTCCATAGACAATTACAATCTGATTGCCTTTCACAAGTTCGTTTTGCCTGTATTAGGATTTTGCATAAAAGGATTCACATGTCATGTGCTTTTCTGTATGTAAAGTTTCCTTCATTTAGGATAGTTTGGGGAGACTCATTCTAAGTATCAATAACTTGTTTCTTTTAATTATTGTGTAATAGTCCATTATTTGAATATTCTATTACATGTGTTCTTAATCAGTTTTCTTGTGAACGTTTATGTCTACTGTATGTAAAACTATGAACAACTTTAAGCATAGCGTTTTGTTTTGCATTTATATATTTTCAGTTTTTTGGGATAAATATAATAGAATGGTGGCTGGGGTATACATTTAGCTTTATAAGAAACTTCTCTTTTTTCAAAAGTGATCAAGTAATTTTTCACTAATGTCAACAGTAAGTGAGCATTCCAGTGACTCCACATCTCTGCTGCTACTTGATGTTGTCAGTTGTTTATAATTTAGCCCTTTGGGTGGATATAAGTGCCATCTATTTCATCCTGGTTTCCATTTGCATTTGCCAATAAGTAATTATGATTTTATTGTTTCAGATGTTCACTGGCCATTTGTTTATCTTGCTCTAAGAAAATTATGAAAAAGCCTGAGGCATCTTGTTTGGCATTTTGTCTTAGATTATAATCCTTTTTAAGGTTCATGAATTATAAATATTTTCTCCGAGGCAACAACATTCTCATTAGACATGTTTGTTTTGTAGTGCTGGAGGTTGAACACAGAACCTTGCCCAAACTAGGTGAGCACACTACCACTGATCTCTACCCCAGTCCTTTATTAGTTTTCTTAGTTAAATTATTTGGTGATAAGAAGTCTAATATTTATGACAACTAATTTATCATTTTTCTCCTTTAAAGTTAATGCTTTCTTTGTGCTCAGAAAGTTTAGGATGTTAGTGAATCATAAAATATTTCCCTATATATTCTTCTCTAAGAATCATAGTTTCATACATTTGGGTTCTGACTCAAATTAATTCTTTCACAAGATTAGAGTTGGAATTCATTTATGTTAGACACATATTAGTTATTCTAAACCTACTTACTGGAAAGGTTCTCTATCCTTCTCTGAATTAGTTTGGCAAACATGTAAAGAATTAAATGCTCATATAAAGTAGTTTTATTTCTGGTTACACATTCTGTTCCATTGACTGTCAACTCTTAGACAATGTCAACTACAGTATGCCTTAAAGTTAGGTAATTTAAGTGCATCAAGTTTGTTCTTTGAATTCATATTGTCTTCCAATTCATGAACATAGTATATTTCTATATTTTTAAGGTTGTCTTTAATGACTTTCAATGATGTTTTCTGCTTCACAGAGTCTTGTTGGTGTTTGTGAAAAGTTTCATATCTCTTTTATTCTTTTGACATAATCATAAATTATTTTTCAAATTTTAAATTCTAATGGCTTACTTGTAGTATATAGACATACTGAATTTGGTAAAATGCTGTCCAATTAGTTTACTAAATCTAAAGTCTTTTATTTGTGCAATGAAATACATCATTAATTGTAAATAGTTTGTCAGGCTTAGAACTTTTTTGTAATCTCAAGATTAAATATATATTTTCTTGTTTCCTGATATTCTTATGCTATATGTATTTTATGCTATATGATTTTATAGTGTTATTTAGCTAAAGATATATTGATAAGTCTATAGTATTCTGGAAATATGACAATTGATTGTTTTAACCCCATTTATTAAATGAATCACCCACCTTTAAATTGAATTTATATTATCACCTTATCTTCTGTGTTGCAAGAAGATATTAATCTGATTCTGAAATTTGAGGTTGACATTGTGAGTTTTTTATCTATAGCGTTGTTTTTATCTAACTCTATAGCTTTATAAATGAAGTAACTTATTTTTTAAATGTCCTGCACAATTCTGTGCACTACTTCCACAGGTAAAACAGAGAAGCAACTTATATTTTTTTGAAATCTGTAATTGGAGCTCTCCTTATCCTTGCACTGAATTTGCAGATGAATTCATGACTGCATACTTTTGGATGCTGAATATTCCTTCCTGTAGTAGAGTCTGTAACTCCCTTGAAAATGTCATTTTGTGACTTCATAATTTTCTGCGTATATTTGCATTATTTTCCTCCTGTGTTTCATAATGAACTTACAGTTGGTGTCACTATGGGACCTTTTCAATCTTCTAAGTAATTATTGGAAAGAAAATTATTTTTCACAATTTTCTGTCCTCATTAGGTTTTCAGTGTAACTGAACTTAATTGAATTCAAATTGATAAAATATACATGTCTTGAACTGACTGCTCATATCCCTGTAACATCCGCAGACAGGGAACAAGAGGAAGCACTATGCCAATGGATTTCTCTCCTCCACCCTCTGAGGAAGTATGAATCTCTGCATCCTGTATGTGTACCTGTGCAACACCTTGCTATATACTAGGAGTGGTGGATTTAAAGGACTCCTTTCTAGAAGAGTCCAAGGTCCAATCTCGATGAGCACTTTTTGCCTTTGTCCAGTAGAAAGGTGCAGAACAAGCCACACATTTGTCTCCTTTGACTGGACGGGCTGTCACCTCTGAGTGACCTGTATGAATCTGAAGATTGTACATTGGGCACATCCACTGATCAGTCCCATGGAATGATAAAACTGACTTCAACCCCTCATCCATTTCTAGGAAGTAGCAATTTCATTTGAAGAAGTGAGCAGCATAGAAGTTCAGAAAAATCTCTGAACAGAATATACTTACCAGGTTCTCTCATGGACACAGAAACAGTGACAATTTTCAGAGCCTATCTCCAAATGCAGGGTGGTTAAGTGTCTCCACTTCACAGTCTTATGAAATTGACACCAAGTCCACTTCAAGTATCACCAATATGGATGAATAAGGCAGGAAAATGGCCCTATGTATGTTCCTGTCTAAAAACTGACAACCTGCCCACACACATATGGATTTAGTAACATCACCAGTTTTCTAAAATGTTTCACAGGCCAGCCTTTTCTCCTCATAAAACTCAGCATTATGAGGTTATGTGCAATGGTGATGTCAGGTTCAAGTGCTCTACTGTGTCCCGCTAGCCACAAATGTGCTGACAAGCCTTCTGCCCAGACCTTCTCAGGGCATTGCAAGCATTATTTGTCTACACAGTGGGAAGTGATTGGATCAACAGCCCAATTTCTTTTTCCTCATGAAGATTTTCTGAGGCAAAACTAGCAGATAATGGAGCCAAACATAATTACTACTTTGTTCTTTTCGGTATTCTGGAGATGAGGTTTGCCTTAATCTCAAATGTTATGGTCAAAACAAGATAAAGACTAATTTCATTAATTTAATAACCTGCAAACATCCTAAAGTGACACTCAATCTCTCTCTTTCATGTGGCATTTATCAACATCATCTGGAAAGACTATCACTCATTTTCAATTCTATCCTGTAGTCTGATTTCTTTAAGTCTTGTAACTTAACTTTTGGTAGTTTTTGTTTGCTTGTTTGGTTTTTTGTTTGTTTTTGTTTTTTGTTGTTGCTTATGAGACAGGATCTGCTATGTAAGCTAAGGATGGCACAGGATTCTCAGTTTTTCTAACTCAGCTTCCCCATGTGCTGGGATTACAGACCCAACATGCCTACCAGCCATCATAGTTGGCCACAGTACATTAAAAAATATTCCTAGTCACTAATGAAGAAGCAGAGTGACTCAATCTCTTAGTGATGGATCTGCAGCCATAGGCAGGTGGACTCAGCAGACTGGGATATCTACTTTTCAGTGTTTCACTGTACCTGTTTTGATTCCCAACTGAAACCTGAAGAAATCCATTCAAAAACATGCATATTTGGCCCTTACAACATGTCAGATTGTAGTTCTGCATCCACAATCCCCAGTAAAGTGAGTGGTGTGGATCAAGTCAAAAGTAAACAGTAACATAGGGGGAAAATGCTAACGTAAAGGTGGTTGTTATTGGGAATATACTCTTTTAATCTGCCAGCACTGAGAGTGTATTGGATAGTTTTTGTCCACTTGGCACAAGCTAGAGTCATCTGGAAACAGGGAACCTCAACTGAGAATATGTCCCTATCAGATTGATGATATGCAAGCCTGTGGGGGGATTTTCTTGACTTATGATTGATGTGGGAGGGACCAACACACTGTGGGTGATGCCATGCATTGGCAAGTGGATCTGAGTTGAATAAAAAAAATCAAACTGAACAAGTCAGGAAGAAGAAGTCAATAACCATACTTTTCCCATGGCCTCTGGTTCAGTTCCTATTCCTGCTCCAGCTTCCTTTAATGTAGACTGTAACTGTGAGCCGAAATAAACTTTTCCTCCACAAGTTGCTTTTGGTCATGGTGTTCTATAACTTACATAGATAACAGAGTAAGACAGAAGAGTTCTAAGAGCATTTCATGAAAGAAACAGTCACCTAGCTCAGCCTGATAGTTAGCATTTTGAACCTGGAGGAGATGGAATTACACAAAGCACTGAGAACAGAATGTGAACAGACCTAGTGAGACAATACTGATATACATCATGATTTGTGTGTAGCCTTGTGTATGGAGCAATGAGACATGATTGCACTCCATCATGAAGTTACTAGAAGGCATATATTAGTTTCTGTCCTGAGGATACAAGAAGGTAATAAAAGTTTTTATATAGAGGCTCAAATTAGGATCAGAGATATTTCTGACTCCACAAGAAGAATGAAGAGGCTATGACTAGTGATAGATGGAGTTTAAACAAAGGATTATTTGTAGGAAAGAATGATGGTGGACTGTTTGGAGACTATGAGGAAGTAAAACTGAGAACTTGGACAATGTTGGCTATGGGGTAAGTTGGTTAATAATATCAAGGATGGTGGTCAATGTTGTTTCTAGCTTTGTGATTAATCACTTCAATTAATCACTAAAGGCAAATTTCTTGGAAGAAAAGCATGGTATCTGGGTTCAGGGCGAGGTGGACTCGCAGTCCTGATACTTGCTATGATGTTATGTGTGCACTGCAGTTCACTGTAGTCACCATCTCTGTTTTCTGCTTTCCTCTATGATAGTTTGCTCATGTCTACTTTATCAGCTTCTACTATGTGACAGAAAATGGACCAGAGGATGTGAGTGAGGCTTTAAACTCTTCCCTTGGTGGGACTTTGGTAATCATTGTGTGGGTACCTCTGTCTCCCACTTGTTGGTTGATCAAGTCTCAGGAAACACAGACCCTAAGTGAAGGGCAATCCTGTCAGCTTCCCTATTTACTGTGTACAGTAACATGTGAGGTCATCACTAGAACTACTCTGTTCTTGCTTTGAAAGAATTTTTCCTCATTCTGTTATGCACAAATTGTGATAGACACTAAGCAAAGGCAAAGTGATTTTATCCCAGAATTAAGAGAAGACATCAATTCTGACAATACCACATGCACACTGAGATGGTTCAGTACTGAGTGTCCCTCTAGAGATGGATTTAAAACACTTAGAGCAGGAAAGGGAATCAGTCTTGATAATTTTGCTGTTGTTATTGCTTGAGGCTCCTTCTGCAGCACAAGATAACATCAAACCTGTGACCCTTCTGACTCAGTCTGCTGAGTACTGGGATCACAGGCATAGGCTATTATGACAAACCGGTCCTTGTGTGGCTCTGGAAACTCCCACTGAAACAATCGCAGGCTTTCTTATCAGTTCCCCAACTTGTGGAGTACAAGAGGAAGGAGCCTAAAAACTTTTGGCAAACATCAGAAAAGTGGATTCAGTATTATATACAAATTTATATTCCTGAGTAGTACCCCTTACTTTAATTATTTATAACTTAGTTTCACCTTAATAAAAAAGTTTGAAAAACTAAGGTTTTTCTTTCTTCTACAGGGGAAGGCTGATGCTACTGCAACTCATTAGCCTGTAACTACTTATGGTTCCTGGTTCTAACTGAGACTCTAACCAAGACTGGAAAGACACTGACCAGCCATAGACATCCAGATACTGCCCAAAACAGCACCAAAACTGACCCTAATATCAGTTTTGAGATTGCTGCTGAGGTAGTCAGGAAATAAATGTCTGCCCTTCTGGTTTTCAAACAAAACCAAACCAGGTTGAGGCATATAGATGAGCTGTGGCACTACATTCAGACATACAGTCACCACTAGTTTATTCATCTCTGATCCCGTCCCGTAGCTATCATGAAAGGGCTAATGGTGGACCAAAAGTGAAGATTATACCGCAGTGAATGGCAGGAGTATTGGAAAGAAGGAAGAAAGGCAGAGGGCAAGCAAGGCAGAATCCATCCAGTAATCGAGCAACCATGACCAGCCTTCCTCTCCACTGATGAACACAGCTTTCCAATTCTGACAAGAATCCTTTGGGCCAAACCTAATAAATATTATTTAAGTTGCAGATGATTAATGCCATCTCTTTTGCTTTTTTGGAAAACCAACACACAGGAAAATTCCCACTGGCAAAACCCAGAATCTTTTAAGTTCTAGGACCTTAGCTCCATTCCTTGAAAGTTAGGTGCAGTTTAAAGGGAATCCAGGCATTTTTGAAGAGTGACTTCACAGTGGACCTGCTTCCAGTCTCACTCCACCTATTGCAAGTGCAGGAGGAGGAGAGTTCAGGTTATAGCCCAGCTCGGGACCAATCCCTGAGGATGCTGTTCCACATCACAAGTCATTGGAAAGGCTCTTGACCTAACTCTGATGGCAGATAATAGATGAAGACCAGACAGTGCAGAACAAAGGCAGATAGATGGCTGTTTTGCAGGGGATTCTCTCAGGGAAGGATGGATTATTTTCAAAGGAAAAGGTTGGAAGACAGTTACCATGGTTACTCTCCAAGTTCTGAAATGATATAATCAGAAAAAGCTCTTGAGAGGAGAATAGAGGAGAGGAGAGGTGGTGGGTTTAATACTCATGGGCTGATGCATTATAAAATTGATGTGTTTTCTTTCCCTTTAAATGGTGTATGAAATTAAAAAAAAGAAAACAGATGAGAGAGAGACAGAGAGAGAGAGAGAGAGAGAGAGAGATGATGATGATGATGGAAGGGGAGTGGAAGGCAAGAAAGGGAAAAAGAGACAGGAGGACAAAAGGGAAAAAAGGGACTTTCAAGCAGAATTTCTCATAAAGAAATATCCTTGGTAGTTCCAAGGAGCTGTCTGTGGAGTTGAAGCCAAGAGAGGAGGGTTTGATTATCTGTGACTTTGACCTTTGTGCTTTATGAAGTTTGACAGGCGGCTTTGTTCAGTATATCTGGATTTCTGCTATTTATTAATATATCTGCAATATTTATTACTACATAATTGATTTTGTAATGTGTAATTTTACAAAGCATACTTACCCTGACATAATTGGATTACTATCATTGTTACCTAAGGTTCAGACACTTTGCTTGCAATGCCATCCTGTTTACAGCAGTAACAATGATAACATAGTTTATATCAATAATGAAACTAGTCACCAGCTACTTTCCACCTAAGCAGCACTTAGCCTATTCTGAACAGTAAAGCATCATACTAGGAAACAGCATTTACCAAATACTTAGAAATAGGGGAATTTCTTATTCCACGTCATTGCCTGTCAAGTAGATTATGAACTCACCCCCTTTGTGCCTCTTCCTCTTCACACTTGTCAATCCTATCCCTGACTACCATGAGCATACTGAATGTTGTTACACAGAGAGAAACATGCCAGCCTGACTGGGATGATTTCGTCCATAGACACACACTTCTTGCTACAAAGGGCTTTACACTAGTAAAATTCTACTTTCCCAGTTAACCACTAACTCCCCCTTTCCCTCATGCCTCTACCATTCTTCACATTTTGAACTTCACCTACTCTTATTTGCCAAGAAAAGGGAATCTGCAGAAGATTATTTCTTTATTACCATACTACAAATTCTTACCTTATCTTTATCTACATTGCTATGCTCTCTGTGGTGTTTTGGATGAGAAATGTCCCCCATAGGCTTGTTTCCCAGATGGTAGTGATTTGGGGGAGGTTTCTTTTGTGGAGCCTTAATGGAAGAAGTGCATAATTGAGGGCAGGCTCTGAGATAAAAATCCTTGCTACTTCCAACTGCCCAGCCCCCACTGTGTGTTTGGATTTGTTAGTGTGATCCCTCAGCTTTGGGCTCCTGCTTCCATGTCTGCCACCAGTTGCAATATCTCCCTGCCATGATGGATTGTTATCCCTCTGGAACTGTAAGCTAATGGTAAACTCTTCTACAAGACAAGTTTTTGGTCAAGGTGTTTTATCACATCACCAGAACTAAAGGAACTAAAACATCCTCTTTCCTCATCCATCATGATGAATCACACTCATACTGCTGTCTGGGAGCAGCCTTTCCATATGTCATTGGACCCCCTCTCTGCTAAAGCATCCTATAACTATCAGTCCTGCCATTAGTCTTCTTTCTGTTTTTAATATTTTCCCCTCTCCTATTTAATTTTCAGCAACATAAAATGATGTCATTTTATCTCCTGCAGCTTTCACCCTGCTTTGCATGTTTTCAATAGAATTCTTCACAACTAGTCTGGCTTTCACCAATTCCACTAATTGCTTTACTTCCTTCACTCCAAAGAAACAACTTTTGTGAGAACCATCACAGACATCAACCTGGCAAAATCTGAAGGCAGCATCCTAAGAGGCTGACTCTGCCCTCAGAAGGGTATGCTACCCAAATATTTTCTTTTCTTGCCTTATGGGACATCAGTCCCTTGAGTGTCTTTTGCTCTAATGTTGCTTCCCACTTTTTTGACTCCTTCTCACTATAAGCCTCTAAACACTGATCCCATAGTCCCTGGATGGACAGTTGTTGACTCACAAATGTCTATCTGACCAGCCCTCGTCCTCTGAACTTCAAACTTGTGCATCCAGATCTCTCTATAATATTCTCATTTGGATGTCTGTCAGGCAGATCAACATAGAATCCTTGAGTTCTCCCACACACTCTCTCCTGGTATTTTTCATACAGCAAATAGTACCACATATCTTTTGGCTCAATTATTTTAATCCCTCTCTCTTGTATTTTAATCTCATCTACCAAATTCAGTTGGTTCAAAATTTAATCCCAAATCCACCTATTCCTCATCTCCTTCTGTCATACCCCACCACTATCATTTCTTGTCTCTATTACTATGTAAATTTGTATAGTTAGGATTATTTATTTTGATTTCCAAATCGATCATAGTGACACCTAGAATGTCAATAAGTTTATGTTTATCTATAAGGGATATCCAGGAAGAAGGCCCATCCTGAGTGTGGTAGCACCATTTTGTTCCTGAATTAAATAAAATGAGAAAGTCAGTTTGGAGAAAAAAACCGAATTAAATTATTTATTTGTATTTATATTATATTTAATTGGTAGTCAGTGTTAATCCTTAACCCGCCATTATAAATGAGCACATGGAGACTGCATGGATTTTAACAAGCCTTGGCCTGGATTGTGCAATCTTAGCTCGTCTAAGCTAGCTCTTAGTTCTATTCCCCAACCTGGCTGAGCATCAGGTTTCCCCTACCTCAGCTTCCTGATCCACTCAGATATTGGCAAGTCTTATTCCTTCCACAATGTCCCCTGGCATGATAGACTGTATCTTCAAACCACAAGCCCAAATAAACCTTTCCTCATTTAGTTTTATTCTTGTCAGACATTTGGCCACAGCTACAAGAACTAGCAGCTACTCTCCTGTCCCTCATTCTGCTTGAACAATGCTATTGTCACATGATGCTTTATCATTTTAGACAACATGTCTGAAAATGAAATCCAGTTGTGTCACTCTCCTACTAAGTCTTCTAGTGGCATCCAAAGAAGTATGTATATATAAATATATAAACATCACATATATTACCAAGCATACAATATGTGATAGTTAATCTTATCAACTTGATTGAATATAAAACTGACTAGGAGATGAGTAAAGCAAGTCTCTGGGACTGTGATGGTATGTCTACATATCAGTAGATCAGAAGGGTTCTGATATAATAAATAGATAAATCCCCTGATGCTTTTATAATAGGGGGGTGTTATTGATAGGTAATGACAGGAATAGGATCTATCTTAGTTTGCTTTCTTTTTTTCTGTGATAAAACACCATGACCAAAACAAACTTGGGGAGGATTTTATTGGCTTATTGATACAATCCATTGTCAGGGGATGTGAATGCAGGAACTCAAAGCAAGACTCTGGAGGAAGGACCTGAAGCAGAGACCATGGAGGAATGCTGCTCATTTAGCTCACTCCTCATGGTTTGTTCAACCTGTTTACCTATACAGTTCAGGACCACCTGCCCAGGCTTGCACTACCTGCAGTGGGCTGAACCCTTCCATATCAATCATTAATCAAACATATGGTCTTGTCTACAGTCCAGTTTTATGGAGGCATTACCTCAATTGAGGCCCCCTCTCCCAAGATGACATTAATTTGTATCAAGTTGACAAAACAAAACAAATGGGATCTTATTAGAAAGAGCAGTCATTGAAAAAAGTCTCCTTGAAGTCTGCATTTTGCCCTGACCTCTTTTCTTATAACCACAGTTCTATGCTCTATAGGCTATTATGATATGAACTGTTCTTTTACGCCTCACCCTTCCCACTGTGATGCATTAATGGCCAAAGCTGTGAGCCTGAACATGTCCTTCTTCTGCCATCTCTGTCAATCATTTTGCCTCAGCCTTGAGAATGGTAACTAGTCCAGATGCCAAAATCCAAGTGCATACAATAGGTTGCTGTTTCTCTTTTTCACCTCGTCTCTTACCACCGTTCCTCTCACCATTCTCCATCCACATTGCCTGTGATGCAGTTCTGTGATCACACAAAAACATTCTTCTAGATTCTGGCTCAATAGCCTCATTTTACTGTGAGCTTTATTCCTGTCAGTGGAAATAAGGTTCCCTTGGGTACTGATATCTACTGGTCATTGCCTACCTCCTCCCTGCTAACAGGAAGATAGACCCCACATAGAGACATCATTTAGAGCTCGTTGCTTAAAAGAGATACCCCAACCCTAATCTCTTTTTTTTTTTTGAGAAAAAAAAAACCCTTAGTATAGCTAAGGAGGTGAGAGACCCTCATAGTTTTGGACACCTGCCATTGCTGTCAGCTTGGAGAAGAGACAAGGAAAAGGAATCATGGTGTTGGAAAAAGATGAGCAGAGTTAGAATAAAACATCTTTCTCTGCCTGGTAAGAAACTGAGGTTTTTTCAGAAATCTGAGTGTAACAGGAACTCACTCAGGTGGTTTTGAAGCCCCGAGGTAAGCTCACAAAGAGACAAGGAAATACCAAAAATGATTGCCGTTCATTTGAAATAAGAATACCTTGTCAGGTTTATCTCCACACTTTTGAATCTAGAGACATTTCAGGTGGCAGTAATTTCCATGGGCACAGAGAATTCAGGAAATGACAGCAAACAGGAGGTCTGTGTTCTCATTCATGGTTTCCATGGCCAAGACATACTTACTTCATTTTGTCATTTTATTGTGGAAGTCGTCTGAGAAGTTGCTGTGTTGTGTGTCTCCGCAGGAGAATTCTTTGCCGATTAGTTCTTGAGATATTTTCCAAGTGCTGAGTCAGCCTTGTTCTTGGCAAAGGTTGAAATACAATCCTTAACAATTTATGTGTGGTAACAATTGGAAATGAAATAGAAAGTCTGGGCAGCAGCTGTTTGGGTTTTATATTCAATGTGTAATCTCTTTGGTAAGTACCAAATATGACTTTAAACGATTTTATGTCCAGTATGAACAGAATTGAGATATAACAATGATATTGAAATTAGTAAGGCTGATTAAACGTATATGCCTGAGCTGCTGTTATTGTATGTTCTCGGGTAAGCTTGCTAAATCCTTCAGAGCTTCTTATCTCATCTGTAGCATAGTGTTAAGAACATCACCTACCTAATGGTCTTGTCATCAAAGTCTATCATATTGTTCATAGTCACAGGTTACTTATCAAAATTACCAACTATTAACACAACTAAACTGTCTCAAAGCCATTCCAGAGCTCAGTGGCTCACAAAGACATACGTGTTGTTTTTAAACACATATATTTTAAACCTCTGAAGGTTGATTTTTCTTGCTGTAGGCATGACTGGGAAGCTCTGCTTTAAGCTGTTAGCTCCAAGCTTCTGGGAAGATCATTCTATTTCTATGTATTTATTTCAGGAACATGCAGTAAACAAGAAGGAGTTATAACTACCTGGGCCAAACTCTTTAGGCACTGGGCCACTAGAGAACCAAGAAAGCCAAAGACACTGGCACATCTAAGCTACTGTCACCTGGACTTGCATTCCATTGGTCAGAGCAAACCACAGGGCAACTCCAGCATCTGGGGTGGGGGGTGTTAGCAAGAAAAATTTTATTGACAGCAAGCGGAAGAAAGAAGTGAGTATTGGGCAATCAGTAATTATTTCTCCCTCTTCCCTCCTTAACTCACTCTTTTCCTTCTTCCCTCCCTCCTCCTTTCTCTCTGTCTGACTATATGTGTCTCTGTCTTTCTCTCAGTCTCTGTTATTCTCTGTGTCTCCCTGTTTTTCTGTCTTTCTCTGTCTCTCTTTCTGTCTCTCTCTGTCTCTCTCTCTCTCCTGCCAAGTGAACCTAGGACCCAACACTTGCTAGGTAAACAATCTACCCCTAAGCTATAGCCTTATCCCATTTTATTTGCTGAAAAGAGAGAGAGAGAGAGAGAGAGAGAGAGAGAGAGAGAGAGAGAGAGAGAAAGACTGACTCACTACATTTCCTAGACTGGCCTGGAATTTGTTCTGCAGCCCAATTGGGTCTTGAACACGTGATCTTCCTGCGTTCACCTCCTGAGTAGCTTGGATTATAGATCTGCAGCAACATGCTTGGCAACAATTTCAAGTACCACATTGTAACAATCACACACACATAGACACATACACACATATTCACACATACACAACACACACAGACACACGCAGGCATACACAGAGACATACACACACATACACACACACACACACACACACACAGATGATAACTATGGGAGACAATCATTGATTGATTCTTTCTCTAATTTTGTCTGGTTGCTTATTGTGTATCAAGAACTAATGCCTTTTTCTTTCTTCCAAGCAATGTGAAATTTCCTCCTATTGCCTAGTAACTTTGATGTGTGCTTTTAGATGGTGTCTTCAGAGACAATAATCTGGGTTATGCAAATCCTTACTCTCAGTTTTGAAATAAGAAAATCAGAAACTAAATGAGTGGCTAATTCCAGATCATTCCTTTATTAACATTTGCTAACTCATTTAACCTCTTGATACTATCTAGACCTCTCTGAACTTCAGTTCGACTAATCTGAAGAGGAAAAGACATTGTGTTAAACTCTCCTTATTTTGTTAAACATTTTCCATAAGTGAACAACTTTTTGCTTCATAAAAGTCAGTGTCATACATTTCCTATGGAACAGAAAAGCATTTGAGGTAGTCAGTAGACAACATCCATTTGAAGGGAGGCTAGGATCAAGATCATTTCAACCAAAAAAGTAACTCCTAGGGATTGGCACTGAATTGTAAAATAGATCTTTTTGGCTTGTGATGGGACAGGCAGTCAATAACAGTCCAACAAAAATCAAGTTCTATGTCTTAGTTATTCCTTTCTAGAATTCTAAATACAGAACACATGGTGTGGACGCTGGGAGCAAGCTATCAGGTAAAGAGAAAAAGAAGGTAACTTTTTCAGGCATTATTCAGAAATGCAATCTTCTTGCAATTTCTCATTCATCTGAGGCCCACAGGGAAGAGAGGAGGGTCCTGAACAATGCACTAATGGCCACCATCAAAGTTACAACAAACATGAACAGAAAACTTATCTCACCAGGCTTGAACATTCCTATTCAATTAATTAATTCAAGTAACTCCATTAACAGACCAGAAAAAACATAACAAAGCTCCTCTAGGAAAAATGTAACATAAAAGCTATTGAGATGGCTCATTTGGTAGAGGGCAAATGTAAAGGGAAAAGCTTGCCAGGCAAGCTTGAGGATCTGAGTTCAGATCCCAACCACCCAAATACATGCCAGGCTTTGTAGCTTGCAGCTGTAACTCCAGTGATGAGGAGGAAATGGGCAGAGACAGACAAATTCCTAAGGCTCATTGGCCAGCCAATGCAGCTGAATTAATGAGTGCCAGGTTCAGTGTGAGACCTTGTAATGAAAAAATAAGGCAAAGAGCAATTAACGAACTTACTCAATGTCAATCTCCGGCCTCTACACTCATATGCATACATGTGCAAACATATCCAACCTCATGTCTGCATTCAACCACATATTACATACATATACTGTATATGCATGTTATATGTATATGTGGGTATATATGGGATATATATGTATGGGATAGAGAGAAAGGGAGAAAAAGGTAGAGACAGGCAGAAAGAGAGAGTGAGAGAGGATGCAAAGAAATTTCCCATTTTAAGACTGGTAAACATTAGTAAATATCTCAATTAGTTGACAGTTGATAGTTTGTCCTTCTGGATCTGTTAGTGGATGGTGTATAGGAGAAATATAAATGATTGTCATATATTTTTAACCATACATAGTATCTATCATAGTAGCATTACAAGAATTCAGACAATATTAGTAACCTTCCACGTATTCAGGAAAGAATCCACAATTACTTGGCTAAATCCCATTAGTAACCAAGGAAACACTAAACCTGGGCTCTCCTTTTCTGACCATCTTGCATCTTCGAGACATGGGCACAGTTTGGGAGAATTCTCCTTGTTATAACTTAAAGCTATCCAGAAGAAACACCCAATTAATGCTCAGAAAGTTCCCATCAGTCCCAGACATCTATAAATCCACACACTGAATCATTTCCTCTGCAAGCCCAGACCCCAGGCTATGCTGCATAAATTTCTTCCCCTTGTTTTCAGCTGTCAGTGTCTTGATGGCCCCTCATGGCCACTTTGCAAATCTTTATTGCTAAGCATTTATTTTCTTTTCTCAGTTTGTCTGGTAGACAGAAAGCCTGGGGATGGGATTGTTGAGTGTTTGATACAAGACACATTTAATATCTGTAATTATGGATTACATTTCTGTACCCAATAAATAGCTGAAAAGAGTACTGTGATGGAAACTTTTAAAGATAATTGAATGTGTCAACTGGATCAAAAAATTATGCACTTCTCTCTACTTCAGCAAACTGTGATAAATAGTCCACGGTTGCAGGAGTTGGCCTGGCATTTTCTTTTGCATTGCAAAGTTATGCTGGTCCTTGTCACCGAATTCTGGTTAACAACTCAAAGAAATTCTTTGCATTCGAATTCATTTTTCAGATGTCAGACACTGCACATAGCTACTTGGAAGACAGCAGAGTTTAATAATTCAACACTTTAATTGATTGCTAGCATGGCCCCCAATATTTATAAATTAAATTTGTTTGGCTTAAACTAGGATATGCTTCATGCCTAGGCATCAATTAGTATTTCTCCATCTGAAAGACAAAGTAAGAGGAAAACAATTTATTCTTCATTATTTATGTTTCCAATTGTACCTTTTCATGACTGTCTTGGAAACAAGGCACCTTATTAAAATGCACAATCAATAACTTCAATAGACTTTCCTAAAAAGAACAAAGCAGAATGTAAGTGAAGACTTCGTATTAAATGCCAGTCATACATCACATGAACTTACCCAGCAGTGGTTTAAAAAAAAAAGTCATAAGAAATACTCAGAGAAAGATGAAAATAAAGTTCAAATCTAGAAATAGGACTGAGAGGAATTTTTTTTTTTTTTTGCTAAAAGGGAGAAATTGGATAAGTGTGCTCTTCCCTGGGAAAGGCTATTTATCCCACACTCAGCATTCTTAGCCACCTATAGTTGGTGTGTAGGAGTGTAGCCCCGAGACTCCCCCTTCCATATTAGCATGTCTATTGGTATTGTTCTTGCTTATATCTTACACAGGCAGTCTTATTGTTGAGATA
>CAJQZJ010009840.1:6682495-6726583 GCA_907164525.1 Lophiomys imhausi
TTTTTTTTCTACCAACAGTTTTTTACTGAGACATTTCACAGAGCTAGATTACAGAGAGTACATGGTAGAGACAGGTGAAGACAGAATGAGCCAGAGAATGAGAAGGAACCAGAAGATTAAGAAAATATTATCAGAATTAGTTTGAAGCCAAGCAGAGCAATTCAGTCAGAAGCCAACACAAGCCAGTTTGAATCAGTCAGCGTGGAGAGGAGTTTAGGCCAGAACAGCTGAGCTGAACCTGAGAGTTCATAAAGAAATAGAAAGCCTTGGGAATGGCTTTCATCTCATCCCATCATCTGAGGAAATAAAAACACTTACATCAAATAAAGGATGAAAATAAAGTTACCTATGAGTAGTTAAAGCCACTAAAAGGGAAGAATATGGTGAAATCTGATAAGTGAATATTGAAATACATCAGAGAAGATTGTTGTATTGTTTACAGTGCATATTTCATCTTACGATGGTAACCTTAAGATTGGGAAACTATGCCATGGAATTAAATAATGGTACATTTAAACAAAAAATTACAGGTTTGAAGAGAGCAAGGAAATAGGCATAGGCTTGCTTGGTGTCCTTATAGGCTACTGAGTGACAGCTGCAGGACAGTAGGTTGTGCCCAATGTGACTTCCAGGATCACAGTTTTACAAAGTGGTGAGTTCCCTGACATGGCCATCATCTGAGCAGATCCAAGCAACTCCACTAAAGGTGTTTCCAAGGAGCATGACAACCCGCTGGAGATCTGAGGTTCTTTGGAAGCTCAGTATATTCACTGACCTCAGCCTCTGCCTTTTCACTAGACGGGGAGCCAGTGCTGAGGAGTAACACAGTAGCCACACCTGTGCACAGGCAGAAGGTGGGGTGCTGAAGCCACACTCAATAAAATAGTATAACTGTCATTTCAAAGCCATTTCTCTTATGTATGATTTTTAAAACATTGGTTTTTGAAAACAGGGCATTTTCAGAACTGCCTCTTATACAACCATAGGTCCCTATAACTTCCCTGAAAGAAAGCAACATCTTTGCTTCTTATTCCCTTGGCCTGTATCTAAGACCCTGTGGGCCCATACAGTATGTGCCCTAGTAAGTATGACATACTGTCATGTTCATTCTTACTATTACTTTATGGTCTTTCATTCTCACAGAAACACCAGCAGGTAGTTTAAAAAAATTTAATAGTTTGCTACACAGATAAAGATGTAAAGGTGCATGAACTCAGTGACATTCTCAAGGTCATGAGCAGTAATTAGCCAAGTAGAACCCCTAGATCTATAGGCTTTAACTAGGTTGTGTTCCTTTTATTAAATACACTGGACATTAGCCATTGTATTAGCTACTTGTCTTAGTGCTACAGAATACCTGACAAAAGAAACCTTAGGAAGGAAGGGTTTGTTTCGGCTCACCCTAATCTAGAAATGCTGCCCAAGACTGTTACCAAGCTTTGTTTCCACGGTGATTTTAAATCCCATCAAGTTCACACTCAACATAAACGGGCAACACTGCTGACCACCATTAGCTCTCTCCTTACAATTCCTGGGAAGTACAATTTCCTTGAAATAATGCAGAAAGTGGGTTCACACAGGTTCTGAATCTCCTACCCACCCCTTAAAAGACTTGACACAAGTTATTCTCCTTTGAAAAAAAATGGTAAATTGTGACTGACACCTCATAGACAGTCAGTTAATATCTGTTCCATAGATGATCAAATGCTAGGGAAAAATGAGATCATGGTGAAAAATCAGTTAGAGTGCCTGCCACCTTTGGGGTGCTCAATGAGAAGCAGCTATCGCTGATAGTGATAAGAAAGCCTCCTTTATCAAAGGAAGTTCCCAGGAAAAGATTAGATTTTGACTTATCAATAGGAATGCATTAAGCTAGTCTATACTGAACTATCTGATTGAAGGCAACAGAGGAGGAGTTTTAAAAATTCCAATCATCTGGGTGTTTCCAAGGTCCTGAAAGCTTGCTGGTATCTCTATGACCTGGATGACCTTCTATAAGTCCCCTGCTACTTGCAAGGTTGAGTCTGGTGACAGCTCTCACTGACCCTGTGAAGGCCTTCAAAGTGTTTCTTAGACCCCCATTTGCTGTGGGCTTTTTTTTTTCTTTTTTGATATGTAACAAAATGTCAGCTTTTCAAAGCTAATCTCTCCCTGAGTTTCTGATGCATTCAGCTCTGGTGAGTTTGCAAAAACATCTGGGACAGAATAGTTTTGCTTGGGCAGAATGCAAAAGCCAACCAGCTGGCAGGCAGAGCTGAGACATCCACCTGCACCTAAGTTGTTTTGTGCCTCAGTGATCTCTGGAGCTTTACTTATTTTTCAACTTGCTCTCATGGTGAAAGTTCCATCTTCTAAATGTTAAGTCACTGAGCTGTGAAAGGATGCAACATGACCATGGCCAGCAGGCAGTGTCGTTGTTCTCTAGCTTTCTGGATGCCTGGTGCCAGCTGTTAGGAACTGAGCAATGGACTGTTAAATAATGGGACATCTTAGTCCTTTCATCTTTCATAGATAATAACCATCATGACAATTCATTGAACATGCAGGATGTCTCAGACTCTATATTACTTGGTTGTTACATTCAATCTTTACAGTAAACCCCAATGATGTATAGTCCTTACTATTATTTTACAGAGAAGAGAACTAAGGCCCAGAAAGGTAAAATAGCTTCCCAATGGTCAAACAACTGGAAAGCAGCAGAGCTGAAACTGGAGCTGAGAACTGTCTTGATTTCAAAACAAGTGTCTTTTCATGCATGTTTATGAAAAGGAAGAAGCATAATATAATGGGTACGACTGTTTTCATTGATATGTGATGGACTATGGCAGTGGTTCCCAACCTTCCTAATGCTGGGACCTTCCTCATGTGTGGTGACCCCCAACCATAAAAATTATTTTTGTTGCTACTTCATAACTGTAAATTTGCTTCTGCTATGAATCATAATATAAATATGTGACATACAGAAAGGGTTGTTCCAACTCCAAAGGGTCATGACACACAGGTTGAGAACCAGCAGACTATGGGAATAATATCATTGTTTCCCCAAAGCCCCAATGGTGCCTATTGGAGCATACAGCTTACTGTTGCTGGGGAGAAGAAGGTAGTGATGCATATATGTCTCCAAAAGAAAGTCAAGTAGCTTTGTGTTGACCCCAGTCTATGCCTAAAACAGACTGCCTTTGTGCTCTGGGTAGAAACAGAGGCAACTTACTATATTTTCTTCTATTGCCAAGATGAGGTGTCACCTGCTAGCCAATCACAGGGTCTTCTTTCACATAGTGGTCCTGTTTTGTTCAGGCATCTGTTCAAAATATGAGTGCTTAAAATAATGTCAATGAACATGCAACTCTACCTTTACATGGCATCCAATAGGGATTCTAAGATTCATGGGGGATACTGGGAAGAAATAGAAGTATGTTTCCCTAAGGGCAACTGTGTTTTTGCAGGTGAACAAGTCTTTTCTTTTTATGTGTGTGTATGTGTCTGTATGCCACATGCTGTGCAGGTCCCTTGTGGAGGCCAGAAGGGGGCATCAGATACCCTGAAGTTACAGGCAGTAGTGAGTTGCCAAAACATGCATGATGGGAACCAAACTGGTGTCCTCTGGAAGAACACTAAGTGCTCCTGACCTTAAGCTATCTTTATAGCCCTGTGATTTGTGTCACTTTGTGCATTCCTTACCATTCTTCCTTTGTCTTTGGAGTCATTTTGTATTTTAAAGCAGCCTGATTCTAAACCAGTAATGCAAATCTTAATTTCATTTCCTGCTTCTTTTGCCCTCCACATCTCTTTCATCTTGCTTGAAGGTTGTTTGGGTCATGAGATCAGGCTCTGTTTCCGCTATTGTCTTCTTATGCTTTGTTCTCCTCAAGGTAGTTAATACATAGATCAGATTCTTTGAGGGCGGGGTTTTTATTTTCCAAGAATGAATGCACCAATGCATTTCATTCCAGTGTCTGTTGTGCTGCATGATGAGAAGGAGATTTACTCATCAACAATAGGATCTGTATTTCCACCCTTGAGTGCTGGGAAGTCTTTGGGGGTGGTCTCCATGAGTAGAACACAGTAGATCTCCAAGTCTAAGTTAGAAAAGGCAGTAAAGCTAGCACTGGTCTTCTTTGATAATGTTGCCTCCAAATTGCACCGAATCTGAATAATCACATAGCAGGATTAAATGTCACCCATCTGTGTCCTCACTAGAAAGCCAGCATTATTGTCTTTATATGTGAGTACCTTAGCCTTTAGATGACTCTTGTCACCAACCTTTGAGCTGTCACAGTTCTACTGGTGTAGCAGACTACCTAACCACGGCCACACTGCAGGTCTGTGACTAAGTTAAGTCACTAACTTTCAGGGATTTTTTTTTAAGGGAGCAGAAAAATGCATGTTATCTGAAGAGGAGTGTGTGGCAGGTAAGAATTTTTTAAATATAAGAAACTATGACAAGTAATCGGTAAGCCTTCAAGGGGGAGGTAGCTGAAGAAGATCAAAAATTAAATCCATAGAAACAAGAAACGGTATGTATATGCAGGTTCACAGGAGATACAGTGGTATGATGTCAGGGTAGGCACCTTATGATTGCTTCTAATATGTACAGTGCAATGGTAAAACAAAAGGGAGCCTAAAGATCAAAAAGATTTTCACAAGTTTCAGAAGCCCAGGGGAAGGGAGTTGGGAGCAGCAGTGAGAAGTCAGACAAGGGCATGTGCAGTAGTTCCTGGAATGGGAATACAGGTGGTAGGAAGCCATCTGAGAACCTGACCTTCTACAATGTGTCCTGGTTAGTTCTATCTGACAACTTGACATAGCCTAGAGTCATCTGAGAGAGTCTCTATTGTGGAATTTCCAAGATCAGACTGATGTGTATGCTTGCCTGTGAGACATTGACTTGTTTAGTGATTGATGTGGAAGACCCTGGCTCACCATCAGTGGCACCTTCCCTGGGCAGTTGGGCCTGGGTTATATAAGAAAGCTAACTGAGCATGAGCCAGAGAACAAGCCAATAAGTAGGGTTCCTCCATGGTCTCTGCTTTGGTTCCTGCCTTGAGTTCTTGGCCTGACTTCTCTCAGTGACAGACTATTACTAGAAAGTGAAGATGAAATGTACCCTTTTCTCTCCCAATTTGCTTTTGGCCATGGTGTTTATCACAGCAACAGTTGGCGAATCAGGACACAAGATCTAATGCCTAATGGGAAAGGGGGATGCATGGGATTGCCAGGGTAATGACACTTTTGTATAACTCTCTTCCTAACTACATCCTGTATCCTCCCCTGGATCACAAGAGACTGGCTTACTTTTAGATTTCTATCTAGGCTGCTTTGTCCTCTGGCTCCAGGCTGGTTTTGGTCAACAGGTAGCTCACACAGATCAAAAGTTAGGAGGCAGAGATAGTTCTGGCAACATCGACATTCCCATATGTCCTACCTCTTCTACTCCTCTGGTTCATCCTGTTCAATAGTGGGAGGGTCCTGCTTGCCTGTACTCTTCCTTTGCTAATTGTTACCTCTTTGGGCTTTGCATCCTGCCCCATATCTCAGCCCCCTCATAAACATCCTTCAGTTCACTGACTCATTTGTTTCAGTCCTGGCTCCTGGCTGTCTTATCCTCTACTTTGAATAGGCCTGCCCAATGCACAGGTTTGTCAGGTCAGCCCTAGTATATATGATTTGTAGCAGTATGGTTATTTTCAGGAGCCAAATTTAGTCCCAGAAGAACTACTGTTTTGATAATTATAAAGCCATCCTTTCCTGCTCCTCCTGTTCTATTTCCCATATCCCTAAGGGCTTTTAAACTTGAAACTCAGGAAAACTATTCCCCTTGCCAATGTATTCTTGCTCTCTTTAGCCTTCCTTGTGAAGTGAGAGGTGGGATATTTGGAAAGGAATGGACTTATCATCCTAGAAAAGGGCAGAAAAAGCCTGACTTGGTTTTTATTTTCAATCTTCCAACACACCAGGCTAAACACAAAGGAGATAACGGGGCTCATCATGTTTGTGATTTACATGCTTCCATGTTTAATCATGTAGAACAGAGAGATACATCCCTAGGGTCATGAGCTCATTAACTTCTTATCTTCTCTTATTTTAGATACAAGAGGAGTCAACCCTAATATTGTCAAAGGTGAACTGAGGTGTGCCAAGTGACTCTATGGCTTTGAGCAAGTTGAACTGAGCTTTCATGGCCTTGATTTTATCATTTGCAAATAGAAGTATTAGCCGTACCTGTCTGGTGGCATGATTAAAACTAAATGAGTTAATACACAAAGCTAATGCACCTGCTAAATATTATGTAATAGTAGCCGTACCACATGCACATGCATCCCTAAATGTGCACACACACAGGGAAGAGGAAATATATGTACATATACAGAGGCTGATATTTATGCAGCAGAAAAGAAAAAAGGCCACTGTTTTGCTAAGGAACACAGAGCTGGGGCTCTGATGTAATCAGATTTTAGAAATCACTGGGCTTTGTTAGAACAAAGGGAGATTTCCTGTCTGAAGAGCATCTGCATTTCCTCAGGGACTGGAAAAGCTGTTCTTGTTTAGTTTAAGTGTCTGTAGAGCAATCTACCTTTGAATTCTTGGAAACCAGTCCCTAGAAAACATGAGATAGCTTTGGCAACCTGTGTCTCATAGATTTTGCCCACCGCAAGACCAATAACCTAGACTTTTATGCTTATGATATGACCTCAATTCAAGGGTGATAGAAGAGCAGGGAGGAAGGTGTGACACTCTGGGTGCAACCAGAAAGCAGATGCTGTGCAGCAGTTTAAGTGGGAGGGGCACAATATACATAGCTATGCAGCTCATCATAGACAGTGATGGTCAAGATGAGAAGGAAACTCAGAAAAGCAACCTGTGATGGAGTGAGGCGACCCCTACAGGAACAAACATGAAAGGAGTCCTGTGCTGCTTGCTTTTTGTCAATTTGACCCAAAGCAGAGTGTTGGGGTAGTGTTAAGCATTCTAAATGTTAATTAATTGGTCCTGTTTGCTGTCTGTTACTTACATGGACTCTGATTGGTTAAATAAAATGTTGAGGCCTGAGATTGGGCAAAGACAGAGAAAGGTGGGACTTCCTGGGATTAGAACAGGAAGTCTGTGCTTTAGACAGAGGATTAATTCATTCCAGCCAGGAGCAGCAGGAAGAAGGAGGCACACACCATGGGTTAGAAAAAGGACCCTCATTCCACATGGCCAGGAACATCGGCATAGAGTGGAGAATGGCAGTCCAAAGGGACGTATGTATATATGGGGTCATATTTGGGTAGTAGAATTAAGAGCTAGCTTAGATGGGCCAAGATTGCTCAATTCAGGCCAAGGCTTGATAAAATACATGTGGTGTCTGTGTATTCATTTATAATGGATGGTTAAAGATTAACAACTGCCAAACAAATTAACAATAATCTAAACACTGGTTTAATAATGTAATTAATTCTTTGTATAAATAGTGCCCAATGCAATTTTATCTTATTTATTTTTTTTACAGCAGAGTCATCTGAGAAGACATAATATCACAGGGACTATCCCAATTCCTAACAGCTGTCCTTTCTACCGTACTGAAATCCTGGTCACACACTGAAACTTTTTTCTAGCCATTGTTTGGTGTATTGTTCCAAATATAATCACAGTAGTAAAATAAATTCCCCAAAAAATACTTTTTGTGCTTGGCACCCTGTGGGAGAGTTTCATGATTTTTTTGTTTTGTTTTGTTCATCTCTTGTTAACAACTATACAAGAGTTATATTTTAGTTAATGCATTGTGCTCCAAACAATGACCAAGGATAACCAGTATATAATTGGCTCCACCAAGAGTCAGAAGAATTGTGCTGTAGTCTTTCAGTATACAGGAAACTATACTTTGCATCTTTATAATAACAATATTAAGGACTTGGAAATGTATTCCAAGGTGGCATTACTGTGAGCAACATCCATTTTCTGTTTCATTACCAGGAGGGGTCATTCGATAATCTTCTGATGGCATTGGGTAAATCTATTTCTCAAAACTGTTCTCCTGGGATAAACAGATAAAGTCATCATTTTGTTCGCCGTGGTGTCTCTGACTCTCAAAATGACTGATGGGCCATAATAGTAATCCATGGGATGGAGTCCATCAGCAGTGAAGATAGCTTTTGGTTTCCTTGGTAACTCTCTCCTAGGGATACCATGGAAGCCACATTTATTACAAGGTAAAAATCTGGGAAAATATTTTTAAAAAGATATATTTCAATTGAAACCGTATATACCTAAATTAATTTTACTCAAGAGATATGTGTTTTGCACTGCTATCATTTTTTTTTTAAGTGTGTGTGCTGATTTCTCATTAGAATAGCAAATTGTATCCTGAGAGAAGGGCTCACAGGGAGGGGAGAGTGCTGGGGGTAGAGGAGATTACAGAGGCTTAATAACCCCAGTGCCAGAGAGGAAGTGGTTTTCTCTCAGCTTCATTTTCCAATACAACCCTGAGGGGAACTCATTTACAATCTAAGAAAGTCCCTTCAAATGCATGTCCTCCTTAGCATGGTGGTGTTCAATCCAAGTAGAAATAATTTAATCCTCCCCATTGTTCTTCCAGGAAAGTCTCTGTGAGATTGGTTATCATTTCCCAAGTAGTGAGCTCTCAAGCTGACCACTGCTGACCTCTGTGTGTGTATGTGTGTGTGTGTGTGTATGTGTATACACATGTGCATATCTGTGTGCATATGTGTGAGTGCAGTTGTGTACAATACTGACTTATAGGTTATAGGATGTCCCCTATTGTGCCATCCTATATCTCCAGGAATTGCCAAGTAGCCCCTGGGAGGCAAAATGGCTCCATATGAGATCTGTTGTCCCAAAGTCTGCCATGCAATCCTAGGAATATCTAACTGCCTTTGTCAGTCCTCTGTCAGTTCTCATTTCTAGCTTCTTAACTAAATAACTGTACTTCAATCACTTGAGAGTCCACAACCAGAACAATTGCTAGAGAGAAAGAGAGAGAGAGAGAGAGAGAGAGAGAGAGAGAGAGAGCTTTGTGATGCTGACATAATTTGTAAGTGCTCTTATACATGAAGACATACCAACAATGTCTTGGGCAGTGTGTAAAGAGGTACTTGGATCCATCTTCCAGTCATTTCTCAGCTCTCTCAACCACTTAACTCTGGCTCATATTTCTGATGAGAATATTTACATCAGATAGAAGACATGAACCTCTCAAGGCCTAAAACCATAAAAGTAAAGAGGATGTTAAATGCCATATAACAAAAGGAGTTGTGATGGTAGCGTCTACTCCGAATTCCACAAAATCTAGTTTTTATTTTTAGAATTCTATTTGTCCCTACAACTAACCACAAAATTAGACACATCTTGGGGATAAATCTATATAATAATTTTAAATCCTAGAAGATAGTTAAATTTTTTGTAAGACTCAATACTAAAAAAAAAAAAAAAAAAAAAGACAAAACACTATTTATTGCCCCTTGTCCCTTGTCCCTTGTCCCTTTAGGTGGCTTAATTTCTAACATGAAAGTAAAGATCTGAAAGACCCATGGGAAGGAGAGGGTATTGTATAATCTTAAAAATAAAGATAGAAAGTATCACACATGGTATTCTCATATATGGAAAAAACCCATGAAAGGCAGAGAGATATTTCTAGGGGCTGGGAAGGAAACTATCAGGGATACAAGGGTTGGTGGCAATGAACAAATCATAAATGCATGTATGTGTGGAAATATCAGTGAATTCCATTAATCTATATAACTAATACAAGTGAATAATTAATATATTAGTTATTAACATATAGTTATATATTATTTTTATAAAATATATGTGGTAGATGGTCTTATGCCAACTTGACACAAGCTAGAGTCATCTGAAAGGAGGGAACCTCAGCTGAGAAAATGCCTCTGTAAGATCAAGCTGGAAGCAGCCTTAGTTACAATAGCCAGAAACTGGAGCCAACCCAGATGTCCCTCAACCAAAGAATGGATAAAGAAGCTGTGGTACATTTACACAATGGAATACTACTCAGCCATCAGAAACAAGGAAACCATGCAATTTGAAGGCAGATGGATGGAACTAGAGAAGCTCATCCTGAGTGAGGCAACCCAGAACCAGAAAGATGCACATGGTATGCATTCACTTAGAAGTGATTATTAGCCATATAGTACAGGATAACCAACCTACTACAGTTCATAGACCCAAAGAAGCTAAGTAACAAGGAGAGCTCAAGACAGGTTACTTGAAGCTTACTCAGAAGGAAAATAGAATAGACATTGGAAGAGGAGGGAGAGAAGGAACTGACTGGGAGGGGGTATGAGGCGGGGAACAAGGGTGAGCATCAGATGTAGTGAGAACTGGGTTGATAGGGGAGAGGGCTGGGAGAAAGAAGGGAAAACAATGGGGGCACCCCTGAAACAAGAGGGAGACCTGCAAAAGGGTATGCTCCTAGGAGGATATGGGGTGACTCTAGCTGAGACTAGCAACTAGGAGGGAATGGAGACAGAGATGACCTCCGCTTAGCCTGGCAGGACTTCCAGTGGAGGGATGGGAACACCAACCCACCCACAAAACCTTCCACCAATAATTTACCTTGCCTACAAGATGTACAGGGATAAAGATGGAGCAATGATTAAGGGAATGGCCAACCAATGACTGGCACAACTTGAGATCCACTCCAAGAGAGAGAGCCAACCCCTGACACTATTAATGATACTCTGCTAGTCTTGCAGACAGGAACTTAGAATAGCTATCCTCTGAGAGGCTCCAACCAACAGTGAATCAAAACAGATGCTGAGACCCAAAGCCAAACATTATGTGGAACTTAGGAAGTCTTATAGAAAAGTGGGAGGAAGAATAGCATGTAGTAGGTGGCCCTTTTTTTGTTTTATATACATTATTTTATTTTATGGTTGTTAATCGTTTACCTCCCTTCCAACCTTTATTCCTTCCAACCCCCCAACACAAGGTAGGAGAGAAAGAAGGTTAAAGAGGAAAGGGACATAGATGTCTTTTAACTTTTTCCTGATGATTAGGCTTGTTGGGTTCTTAGGCACAATACCAAACTCAAGATATCCAGCAGTCCAGCAAACCAGCAAAACAACAAACACAGCAGCTGGGCAAATGCATGGGGAGTGCAGGGGAGCACCAGCACAGAGAGCAGCAGCCTTTTCCTTCTTCAAAGGGTCCCCTCTCCCACCCCATTTCTCCCTGGGCTCTGGCCTTTATAACCCTCTCCAAAGTCCTCAGAATTAAACTTTCTTCAGCTAGCCAAACTATGCCCCTGCTAGAGAACAGAGACAATTAGAGTTAACAGCTTTGGAGAAACAAAAGCAGTCCCATATCCCACACCTGGTATTATAACAAAAAACATTCACATAACATAACTGTGTTTTTTAAGAATGTTAAAGTCAGGGGCCAAATAGGTATAAACTGAACATTGGGAAGGTATACTGGGCCAATTTACTCTCATAAATGTGGCATATTTATATCTATTGTTTTGTATAATACTTACTGTTATAAGAGAAGGAACCAGCTGTTGGACTGAAAGGGGAAACCTCTGGAGGGAAGAGGGTGGAAGGGCGGGTTAGGAAGGGGGAATAGGGAGGGGTTTGTTACTGAGATGTAACTTGAAGAAAAAAAATAAAGTATTTATTAAAAAAAAAAAAAGAAACAAAAACTCTTACACAATGGAGGAACCCAGAGGGGACAAAAACGCCACAGGAAGATGAACAGAATCAGCTAACCTAGGCACCTGGGGACTTACAGAGACTGAAGCATCAACCAAAAAATCATGTATGGACTGGACCTAGGCCCCTATGCATATTTAGCTGATAGGCAGCTTGGTCTTCATGTAAATCCCCTAGCAAGTGGAGGGGGGCTATCTCTGGCATGGACTCTGTTGCTTGTTTGTGGATCACTTTATCCTAGCCAGGCTGCCATATCTGGCCTCAGTGGAAGAGGATGCTCTCAGTCCTGATGAGACTTGAAGAGCCAGGGTAGATTGATGGGAGGGTGTTCCCCTTTTATAAGGAGAAGGGAAGGGGAAAAGGGGGAAGAGGGTAAGAAGATGGGACCAGGTGGAGAGGAGGGAGAAGCTGTGATCTGGATGTAAAAGGAATGAATGAATGAATTAATTAACTAATAATAAAATAAATAAGCATCTATAGAGAGTGGGAAAAAAGATCCAGCTGTAAGAAATTTTCTTAATAAGTGACTGATAGAGAAGGGCCCAGCCTCTTGTGTGTGGGGCCACCTCTGGGCTGATGATCATGGGTTTTATAAGAAAGCAGTTTGAACAAGCCATGAGGAGCAAGTCACCAAGCATCACTCCTCTATGGCCTCTGCATTAGCTCCTGCCTCCAGGTTCCTGCCCTGACTTCTTTCAATGATGAACAGCAACATGTATGTGTATATTTTTTCAACTTGTTTTGTCCATAGTGTTTCATCACAGCAACAGAAACCCTAAGACTATATATATATATATATATATATATATATATATATATATCACATTATATTGTGTGTATGTTAAAGACGTTATCCTTGGCTACCTGAAGTCTGCTGCGGACAGAAGGCTTGGCCGAGACTGACTGCTGGAATGAACAGTCCCTGCTTTTCAGCATCTTATGCTCCACCCAGAACTTTCACTTCTATTAAAATATCAAGGCATAAGAAAGTCCTGAGAATCAAATGCTTTCCACCTTTACTCAAGAGCTGCCCTTTATAGAAACTGTTTCTGAAGTCAGGATATCACGCCTCCATTATTCAACTTCTGCCAAATCTCAAAGACTGAAACCATGAAAAATAGTGGTTCAGTGTTTTTGCTTCCATTGCTAGTCAAGAGGAAGTCAAAAGCCGCAATACTGTCAAGGCCAAAACTGCAGACTGTACAGTGGCACACTTCTGTTTCACTTCTTTTCAGCAGCAGTTAATTTTCTCCTGAGGAACTCTGGCTGCATTGAATGACTGAGAACAACTGTAGATTTTAAGCTTTATAAATATGGTCTTTACATGTGATTTCACTTAAGAGATGAATCAGTTAAGACTTACACAAAACGTCAATATGTCTGAGCTCAGGCTGTGCAGAGACAATTGCTGTCATTTTACTTGGTGGTTTAGCCCCAAATTTGCTACTTTATTTACTCATTTGAACTCTGGATAAATAGAGTAGCTAAGTTCACAATACTGTGAATCATTTTTTCCCCTATGATCATAGACCAAAAAAAAAAAAAAAAAAAAGACAGAAAGACCTGCATTTTTAGAGACTTAATCAGGCACTAATGGATGAATTAGGTTAACGACCTGACTTTTTAACTAGATGGCATGCTGAGAATTTTGTTTTATACCACTGAAGCGATGGGAAACTTACATCACTCAAACAGGACAAAGAAAAATAAGCCCACAGTGCATAGGTGGATGGAGAATAAGAAGACTGAAAATGCAAGATGGAACAAAGGCATTCAACCACATCTGGATTCCAAGAATCACCTTGGACACGCCTATGCGGGATTATCTTCACTGAGTTATTTGAGGTGGGAGGATCTACTCACTGTTGGTGGTACCATTCTCTGGGATGGGATCTATACAAAGGAGAAAGGGAGGTGAACATAAGCAAGCATTGCTTTCTCCTTTTTGATTGTGGATACACTGTGACACCTCCTTTAAGCTTCTGCTCCCTTTGCCCACCTTGTAACCAATCCTACTTACCTTGAACTGTGTGAGCCAAAACAGACCATTTCTTCCTTAAATTACTCTTGCCAGATTATTTTACCACAACAGAAAAAAAAGAACTACGACGGGAGGATTAGGAAGATTCCGTGGAAATGAAGCATTGTAGGATTTTTGGTAGGGATTTGGTGAGGAGTCCTGGAGTCATTCTCCTGAGAAGACCATTTAATTTGATCCTCATAATAGATTCAGAGTGGATTAGCATGACCACTCTTCATATATGGAAACTAAGACACAGATATGCTTTCCCCACAATTCTCAGCTAATGGCAGGAGGGGAGATGGTCAGTAAGGAGCTGAAGCCTGAGAAAGTTTCCAGAAGAACAGAGACACATTCTTGTGCATCATCTACATTTTGGAACATTCATTACCTTCCATAAAATGTCAGTTGTTTGAAGGCAAGTGTTACATGCTATACTTAAATCTTGGGTTCTAGCCTGGTGGAGACATACAAAAGGGGAACCTATCTCTCATCAGATCAGACTTCTTGGTTCTGTGTCAGGTAGGAAGAGCTGATATTCTGCTGGTCCACATGCCTGTTGGTGAACAAGTGAGGCTCTGGTGGCAGATGCTACTCCATCTAATAGCAAACTGGTTACTTTAACTGCCTAGAACAACCCAGGTATTTTGGTGTTCTCCTCCCCAACTCCCCATGTCTCTATTCCTGGGCATACAGGCTCAACTATTCTTGCACTTGTGGTATCTTACAGTCTGTTGTCTGAGAATGATCACATCCTGTTTGGGTTTAGGAAGTAAGAAGGACCTTTCTGCCTTGGCCTTGGCCCCTTACCCTGGACCAGATTATAAGAGAACTCATCAATACTTTTTGAGGCCAATTCCAATCTAACAATGGCAACTAGAGGCACCTTGGTTCTCCATGTTCCACAGTCTCTTGTGTGTGTCACTCCAGAAGCACAGTTTGGTCCCTGGTGTAATTCAGTAATATAACTCAACTTCAAACCATGACCACAGGCTCTACACAATGATTTGTTACATTGCATAGAACTTGTATCCCCTCAATTCTGGTGTGCAGCTTCATAAAGTTCAATGACACACTGTTGGAGTTGAACACTCCAGGAGTGATGGGCCCGCCCACAGGGACTGGTTGTGTTGTTTGCTGGGACCTGGCAGTGGAACCAGTAACAAGGGCTACTGATACTGGCTACCTTCCCAGCCTTTCATTTCTACAGTGCCACCATGACCTTAATTAACTACCTACCCTACTGACTCAGCAGCAGCTGACAAGGCCACAGGCACAGCCAGGAACTCAATAAATACAGTGTTACTAGAGGTATTGAAACTTCAGGGCAACTGTTAGAGTCTGCCAATCCCCATATTATGGCCTGCTAGTGTGCATGCCAATAACAGCCTAGTCTCCTTTGCTCGCAGGGAGACTTCTTAGGCTGGCTGGAGGCAAGCTAGCTCGGCTTTCCCAAAGCTTGGTGGAGGGGATACTTTTCTGGTCTCTGGTGATCTTGGTTTCCAGTCCTTTACCAAACTCCCATCAAGAAAGGGGCTCAGTTCACTTCATAAACCTTAGCAGTTTTACACAGCAATTTCTGGGAGCTGACATCTAAGAGTCTTTCTGCAGCATCTGACGGAAGACAGCTGAGAAAGCCTTCAGAGGAAAATGACCTGAAGTCACACATTACAGAGGAAAACGGGAAGCAAGCCACAGGCTTCCCACCCAGTCCACATGGGTTCTAGCAGCAGCACTTCTAACTTCTACCATAGCTCCTGGGGTAATCACCCAAATTCTCAAGTTTCGGTGTTCTTGTACATGGACTAGGAACATTCCTGAGATTATAAATTGAGTAGAAAAACTAATTAAGATTAAAAATAGCAGCTTCTTTGAGCAAATGGCAATGGCATGGCCAATGTGTATTGTCCAACCACAGCTAAGGCAGAACTGCCAACTGGTGCAAATGTGTATGAGCATTTACATAATGCAGACACCGTGCTACCTAGTTTGCATGCATTCCAGGCTACGTGGTGAAGTAATTTTCGGTCCCTTCTCTTCAAAGAGAGGATTTAAGGTCTCAGTGAGACTGACTCAGCCCTTCTATTTTGACACCCTTTACCAGTGTTTACTGTCAGGTTACAGATTCAGTTATTCTTTGCCTTTTTTTTAAACTTGTTTCTTTTTTACTTCTGTAAACAAAATGATCTTCGGACCTCACTGATGTCGAACTTGTCCTTGAACTCATTTTGACCAATGGCCTGTGATGGGAGATGAGAGAGTCTAGTCCAAAAGAACCACTGTGCTTCTGCTCGAGTCCAACCTTTACCAGGGTCACTGTCTCTTGACCCTTGATCTGTGAAAAGAACAAGGGGAAGATCCTCAGTCTGAAACAGACTATGACTAGCAAGCAAGTCTTCAAACCTTTGAGCTAAAATAGATACCTATGTCCTTAAAGTCAATAAAGAGGAAAACGATTAAATGATAATGTATGATAGTCTGACCATTGTCAAAGTAAACTGACATATTTGTAAAAATAATTTTACTATTATGCAGAGGTTATCTTTAAAGGGAAAGAGAAGGCAAGTTGGCTCAGTGAATAAGATCCAGCAGCCTATGTTCTTGGCCGGTTAATTTAGAAGGAGAAATAGCTTGATGAGGATTTACACTGATTCATGGGTAATGGCTAAAAGCTTGGTAACATGATCAGGAGCTAAGAAGATGTAAAAACATTGGCAACCAAAGACTTTTGGAGAAGATGTCTGTGAGGCTTCTGGAATAGCTACCAGAGGTAAAAGTGCCTGTACTCTATCACAAAGAAACTTTGGGAAAACCAGGAGTAAAAGCTTCCCCATCTCGGAATGTCCATCATTCTATTTCCCACAGGCTCCCAGGGTCCTTCCTATGGGCAGATGGCTGGTAGCAGGAATAAGTACCCAGCAGCCTGGATTCCTCTTTGCCAAGTTTATCTTGCTATCTACTACTGAGAAGCCAACTTCCCTACATTTGCAACTTATCACAAATTTGTATCATAGTATCTTGGAGAAACATGTAGGCACCTAGCAGGTAGAAGGTCTGAAAAGTCCTCTCCATTATCTGAAATCATCCATCTCTTTTCAGAAACATTCAGTTCTGAATCTGAGTCTTATTTCCTTGTTGATCATATGACTGCTGAAATCTGACAGATAACACCTGTCTTGAAAGGGATGTCATCTTGTTAAGTGTATCATTTAATGCATCATTCAATCACTCTCATGATCATATGACAAAAATAGTGAACATATTACATATACTACACAGATGATAACTAAATGTATCTGATATAATTAAACCTAATGAGTCACTGATAAAAGTCTTGCTTCTCTCCTGCACAATACACAGTGTATATTAGGTTAGAAGTCTTAGAACTTAGAAAATTCCCCACATCCGTGTCTACAACAGTATTGCCATAGATTGTGGACACTCAGAATACCATCTGGCCACTCAGATCCTTGTGCTATTCACTCAACCATAAAAAAAGATGCTAGATCATTGGCTGGGGCACTTAATCTTACAAAGAAGAAAACTGTTTCAACAGTGGGCTGTGAAAATTGTAGATGTAGCACAGATGTTCCCTGGGTACCCTTTAGTTCAGCCATGCTGAACACAGTATGCAAGCAGGCAGGAACACTAAAGGTTCAACATGCTATGGGAAGAAGGTGTGAATCACCTCACTAGGCAAACATTTTTGATCACCTTGGGTGCTGGCTAAAGGCCTAGAGAACAAAGATAGTATCAGATACTATGTATCACCCATAGCGTTGGGGAAAGTCATGGTACAAGGGACATGGCCTCCCAGATGGGAATTTTTATATTGGTTTTTATTGATTCAAATTTTTAAAATGTGGAGTGAGATCAAGCGAGAAGCAAAAGCAAAGCAGGGTTTGTGAAGGAACCCTGGCCTCAGAGCTAGAGGCATTAAGCTGAACCATGTGTGACATCTCTTTGGTTGAGTTACAGGAGGGCAAGGGTGTGAATGAGAGTTCAGCATTCAGGAGCAGGTTTGCAGCTAGGTGAGCATTTGATTTTGAAAGGTAGGTTTGGGAAGAAGAGCCGGTGAGGATGTATGCTTGATCTGCAGTTGTGACCATAAAGAACTTAACCAAATTTGGCTTGCCAAAAGTCATCATTCTTCCCATTGAGGGGTATCTTATAATGGGAAGACACATCCCCAACTCCACTAGGGAAGCTGAACTGAAGGAGACAGTCCTATTAAGAGCTCTCTAGAAATAAAAAAGGTATATTCACATAAACTATATTAGACAATTGTTCATCAACTGTACCATGATATTCCTAATATTAAGCAAACATGGATGAGAAAACAGGGCAATATGAGATTACTTGCAACAGATGTGATGAGGCAGCTGATATCGTACTATGGCCATGGACAACAAAATCCCACAATGCCGGCTGAAGTGGTAGTGCAAAGTAGTGTTCAATTTATGCCCCAGCTTCAAGGATAAAGCCTTGTTCTTTTCCCTGGCTGTTTTCTGGCTTGTAATTATGGTTTATTTTATTTTATTTTATTTTTACATCATTCTGAATGCTAGCATGGATTTTCCCAGTGACTCTTTCTCAGTCTGCAGTAGCTCAGACTTGAACTCCATTCTATAAAACTTCTATCCCTCCATACCAACAAATTATTTTGGAGATTGAGAGTGTCTGAGACACAACCTGAAAGTGGGTGGGGAAAGTGCTGTAAAGATGTGTGTCATTGGAGAGAAGATAATCAAGGGAGAGCCCAAAATTATCACACAGAATGATGAAAAAACTTAGCAGACAAGGAATAAGGTAAATTAGATATCAAGTCCTTTAGAAAATGAGATGAGATCATTTGGCTACAGTGTAGAGAATGGAGGTAGAGATGGAATAATCTCATTAAAATCTATCAGAAATTTCACACAATGCAGAGAAGTGATAGGATACTGATCAGGAACCAGAGAGAAAGAACATTCAGGAGAGCCTGGCACAATGTCAGGTGGAAAAGATATCTGAGAGCCATGTTCTCATGGCAGAAACAGGTCTGGACTACTACAAGGAACTCAAAGAAAGTGAAGAATATTGAGAAGAAAGATATAGAAAATTCTTTTCACAATAACACAAATGTTCCTTGAAGTGATGTTCAGAGATGAGCCCTGGAATATCAACTCAGCGAGAAGGCATACATTCTGCAATGGTTGCTATAGGAAAGGGCGGGTGTCACTAAATCCACGTTGTTGGGAGACAGTGCGATCACCAAGCACAAGCTGCCCTGGGGGAAGAATTCTTCCTTCCCATGTACCTGCAGAAGGGCAGAAGGTGTGCCATGTGGTTCCCAAGTAGAGTAAGGAGAGTGGCAGGTCTCACTATAAAATTCTGGTCCTATGTGTATGACACCCTGGTACTTCAGTTGGAATTGCTTGGCTGTATAATGGGGCCTTTATTACTTGGTGGTTTTGAGGATTTAAAAAATGTTTATAAAAGTGGTTTTTGAAGAATTCATTTGAAAATAATTTTAAATAATAATTTTAGGTTGTAAGAATAAAAATTTTCACAATTTATACATGTATACCTTACCCCAGATTCACCCATTGTCAATACTTCATCTTATCTGCTTCATCATTTATTGCTTCCACCTCTATGCTCACATGGATGTATGAATACATACGAGTATGCATATGCAACTCATATTGTAGCTTTACCAATGGACTCAATCTGAACCTACATTGAATTTCTTTCCAGTATGGATCCTGTCTAGTGTTGACACTACGGTGCAATTCCTTAGCTTCCTTGAATCTGGAAATTTTCCACGACTTTTTTTTCTCTCCCAAATATTTCTTTAAAAATATTTACAACAACAAACCAAGTTAAAGACAGAAAATATATAAAACATAGATAAATCTAAAGAACAAAGTCTGCATAAGCCCAGAGCCCAGACCAGATGAGCTGATCCTGTTCTCCTTCCTTGTTCTCTTTGCTCCCAAAATGCCAACCTCATCTGTCTTTATCTTATAGTGCTCTGTAGATCTGTGCAGGTAAAAGCAACCTCACACAGCTCCTTTTGTGTGTGTGTGTGTGTG
The DNA here is from genome assembly GCA_907164525.1 of Lophiomys imhausi. NCBI lineage: Eukaryota > Metazoa > Chordata > Mammalia > Rodentia > Muridae > Lophiomys > Lophiomys imhausi. The sequence goes on from CAJQZJ010009840.1 coordinate 6,702,262, forward strand.
TGTGTGTGTGTGTGTGTGTGTGTGTGTTTGTGTATGGTGTGTGTGTGGTGTGGTGTATGTGTGTGTAAATCTGTGAGTGTGTTTCAGAAGCAACAATGGAGCTAGAAAATGAGCTAGTGTGACTACCATTCCTCGCTTTCTCATTGCTCATTTCTCTGGCTAGTTCTCTGCCTCACCCACCCATTTCTCTTTCTTTGATCAGATCAGGACTCTTTTCTCTGTGTCCCCAGAGCTCTGGAATTGTGTCTTATTGGATCACACAATTATTATCCGTTTACAGGTCTGATTCTCTTGCCAGCTTAAGTATTAGGGCTACGCTTTATATTTCTTTCTCTTCTTGGTTCCCAATAAGTCTCTGGCACATAGTAGGTGGTTAATAGGTAGACACAGAAAGTGTACATGAGTGAATTTCCTGGACTCTGTTGAATTACATCTCTGGAGAGGTGCCAGGTTATTCTGGAAGGCACTCAATCTCGGTAGGAAGGTAAAATGTGGCGTTTCAGTAGCTGCACAACTAGCAAGACCATTGGTTTATGGAAGACACCTCCCTCCTGTTCTGTTGTTTACAAATTGTTAAATCCTCTTCGGTTTATGGTCAACATAATGATATCTTAATGAAAACAAAGTAATTAATGAAACAAAATCATATATAGGTGGGAAATTCAAGCTCATTTAAATTAAGACAGATGAAAAAACTAGCATAAAATTAGAGCCCCAGATGGCATCAATACATTACACTAATTTTCTATTCACATATTCAATTATAGTTTAAATATGAACAAATATGGGTAATTTATCTTGGGGAGTATGTGTATACTATCTGATTGAAAATTTCTATAACACCCAATGTAGCCTCCAGCTTCACACTGCAGAAATATACAGGTTCAGGGCATGATCCGCAGGCCATTTAGAGGGGGTACTGGCTCCTGATGTGCTCAGGAAGGAGAAATCATAGGGCTAGAAGTCTGTACTGAGAAACAGGACCCAAAGGCTGAAGACTGGTGCAGGAATGTATGGAGAGAAAATGGGAACTGTCCAGGCAGTCACTGGTATGCCATTTCTTAGTTTTGGAAGCTGCAGGCCCTGCACTTCCTATATAAGCAGATATATTTATCCCTCTCAGGTCTCTGAGGTGGTTGAAGAATAGGCAGCTAGAGTCTCATAGTTAAAGTTTGAGTTGTTTAGGAATCAAGAGGGTGTTATAGATCTAAGAAGATACTCTTAAAAGTGTGTTGCAAGTTAGTATGAATGTTGAGTCAGATATAGACCTTTAAACTCATGGAGATGGTTTGATAGTAGAATGTTAAAGTCAGGGGCCAAATATGTATAAACTGGACATTGGGAAGGTATACTGGGCCATTTAACTCTCATAAATGTGGCATGTTTATATCTGTTGTTTTGTATAGTATTTACTGTTATAAGAGAAGGAACCATCTGTTGGACTGAAAGGGGAAACTGCTGGGGGGAAGAGGGTGGAAGGGCGGGATAGGAAGGGGGAATAGGGAGGGGTTTGTGACTGAGATGTAACTTGAAGAAAAAAAAAATAAAGTATTTAAAAAAAAAAAAAGAAGTCTGTACTGCTTTCTGTCCAAGACAGTGCTTGTTAGATAAAACTCAGGATGTCCAGTTAAATTTGAATTTCAGATTGAGAATAATTTTATCCTACACTCCTACATGTAAGTACAAATCACTTTGTGAGACACAAAACGAAAAGCATAGTAATAGTTTAACAAATGCTTTTATTCTTTTCAACGAAACTATAAACCAAAGCCACAAACAACACAAACTCATTAGGAAACAAGCAAGACATCTGAGAGGATGGTGTGGTCATTTTCAGAAAGACATGATGAAACTTTTGTGTTTGGTACACTTGTCCTACCTTCCCAGAAGAGCCAAGAACTGGGTAGAGAAGTGGGGTGAGTTCATTTGACCTTTCTCTGACATTGGAAACAGACCGGAGCAGTCCAGTCCCATTTGATTGACATGGTACTGAGGATCAAACCCACAGCCTCATGAATGCTAGGGACACTTTCTACCAATTGAGCTATATTCCTTGGTATCTGGGGATTCTAGAACAATTACACCATGGATGGCTAAGAACAACTATATTCATAATAAAATATTATAGGGAAAACATCCACCTCAGAGTTGAAGTAAGAAGTAGAGGTGATGTGTACAGGTGTTCAGAACCTGGGGTCCTAATCTTGGCAGCATCCAGAGATGATATATATCACACTTAGTGGGAATCTGAAACACTTCTTTGTGAGTGATAGGACCTAGCTTGTTGGTGGTCCATGCTTCCCAACTGCGTCCAGTGCCTACACCAGGGAAATGTAATTGATGTGTGGGGACACTTCCTAAATGCCAGAGAGAGGCCAGTGGTGGAAAGCAGAGGAGCTATCTAATGGGGTAATTTCCAGCTGGTAAGCATTACTAAACTTGGGGAACATGTTTAGAAGCAGCTCCAAAAGCACAAACTGTAGGCAGTGATAACTCCTTACATAATGCTATTTAGATAAAAATTCCATTGGACAGTGTAGAAACAGGGTATGTAAATTATTTAGCAGCATTTATAATATATTTAGTTGGTCGATGGGTTAACCCTTAACCTGTCATTATACATAAGCACACAGAGACCTGATTTTAACAAACCTTCGCCCGGATAGTGCAATCTTAGTCCATCTAAGCTAGTTCTTAATTTTATTTCCCAAAGATGACCCCATATATACATACATCCCCTGGGTTGCTATTCTCCACTTTCTGCCGATGTTCCTGGCCGCACAGAATGAGGTTCTTTTTTCTGACCCATGGAGTGTGTCCTCCTTCTTGCTCTTTGTTTCTTCTCCTTCTGCTTCATCTACTGGAGGCTTTTACTTCAGCTACTGGAGGTTTCTATTACCCATGAACCTCTCTGCTTCCGGAGCCTGAGCACCTTAGTCCTGCCTACCTCTGACTTTGACCAATCTCAGGCCTCAGTGCTTATTTAACCAATCAGAAATAAGCAAGGTAACACAGCATTACTTGAAGTACAGCAAGCAAGTTTCTGGGAGCAGATTAATTAATATTTAGAATGGATAAGATCACCCAATCAATTCTCTCCTTTTGTCTAATAAAAAGGCTAGTATTTTTATCTCATATATTAAAAACAGAACAAATATAAAACAATTGGGGAAATCATATATAAAAGTTACACACATAATGTTTAGTGTATTTGTATTAGGCAATCTTGAAGAAGAAAAAAATCATCTATCTATGTGTGTCTAAAGTTCAGAACCTAAATAATTTCTATCATATCCAATATTTATAAACCTAAAGATTTCATTTAGATTTGAAAATATTGTTTTAAATTCTAAACAACTCAAGTTCAATTGAAATTTTAAATCTATTACGTCTTCAAGCCCATCAAAGACATAAGAAGGGATAAAGCTATTATTTGGGTATGTATGAAGTACAAGAGAACAGCTTCCAGAAAAGAAATGTGACAGTTTGCTGCCTAGACAGTCCCAAATATCTCTTGATATCATTGGAGCATCATCTTCAGCCTTCTGGCCAAGCATATCTCACAGACTAAATTGTGCAGCAGGAAATAAGGATTTTCCCACTCTGTCTCTGCAGAATCAGGACATTGACTTACCCGCATTTGAACTTTGGTCCATCTTTGGACTGTAAATAGTCTGTTGAGAGAGCAGGGGCATTTTTACCCAGTAGGAATTATCTCCTCATGGATATTTCTTGATGTTCATTATCTCCTTCTGAGTCCAATGGGAACTGTCAGGAGCTGACTGCCTTAAGTCAAACAATTCTTAAAATAATAAAAACATCTTTAAATGCCATTTTCTACAAATCTCTTGAAGTTTTTGAAGACCATCTATCCATCTCCATTGAGTAAGCAAATGCTGCTTGTCTCTAACGACTTAATATCTGATTAATTTAGAAAACATATGAGATTAACTAAACAAATACCTAATAAAATCACAAGTTTGAATGACTATCAATTTGGATTTCTTAATTATCCTAAAGAGTTTGTGGTAAAAAGGTAAGAAACAAAGAGCAGGAAAGAGAACACACTCCATGGTTTAGAAAAAGAACATCATTCCACGTGTCCAGGAACATCGGCAGAGCATGGAGAATAACAACCCAGGGGATATATGTATATATGGGGTCATATTTGGGGAATAGAATTAAGAGCTAGCTTAGATGGGCTAAGATTGCACAATCCGGGCCAAGGCTTGTTAAAATCAGGTCTCTGTGTGTTTATTTTGTATAATGGCAGATTAACCCACCAACCAGCTAAATATAATATAAATGCTGCTAAATAATTTAAATATCCTATTTCCACAGGACAGATTCCACAGTGAGGTAGCTGAGATTTCTTACTCCACATCATCCACCCTTAAAGAAAGTATTTCTTCTTTCATCTTGTCTATTGTATGGAAAACATGAAATGTGAAGTATGAATTTGGAAACAGTAGAGCATGATTAGTTGAACTATGCTCTTGAGTTTTCTTAGCCTCAAAATTTTGTCTGATTGTTGTCAAATAATGAAATGTGTCAAGCTTAATTCCTTGATGCATAGCAATTTATAGCTTATTTTTCCTAAAGATGGTTGCTGGTAAATTTATGTGCTGAGTTTGTAACCATCACTTTGATTTTTGTCTTGCTTGATCTCCTTTCTCTTCTTTTTTCACATATTCCTCTAATAAAAAGCTCCTCCACAGCTCACACAGCATCTCCCTGTTGATGGCTTACCAGTGTTCACAGACTGAGCAGATCCTCCTCTCCTCTGAGCCAGAGCATCTCAGGTCCACCCCCCTTCAGTGTACCACTTTTACCTACTAAGCTCATTTACATGTGTTTTCCTCAAGAATCCTAAGATTCTGGGGAGAGTGAACACATTCTTCAGTCTCCAAGAGTACCAAACTCTCATTATATTTGTTTACTATAACACATGCCAAATTATTTCCCAAAGATGAGAACAAGGAGAAAAGAATAGCAGCACTTAAAAATTACATAATATGCATTCATAAATGAAAGGACCAGAACTCAGAGAAGAAAAGGCGATTCCAGGGTAGGGGTGAAAATCACACAAAATGAAGGTCCTATTAAAAGGGACATGCAGAACATTTCAAGCAGCAAAGTTTATAAATACAGTTCCCCACAACACAAAGTAAAAATCTGAGGGGCATTGCAAAAAGAAAACAATCCCTCAGAGGGATTCCTCTAACTACAGATAGAAGAAAGAGAAGAAAATAGACAGCCACTGTGTCTTGGCAACCACTACAACAATGATTATTCCAGGTAATAAATAAGGATGCCACATCTAGTGGACAATGAGATAATGGAAACTGGTGTATGTTCATAACCTCATCACAAGATACCTGATAATTACAAGAAAAAAAGTAGTGTTGCAACATGGAAAGATGCTGCAGACATCACTTTAACATATTAGAAGAAGTCATCATGCATGATCCATGATCTTGTCACTGAACAACCACAAGAGAATATCACAGACTAGGTGTTCTATAAATGAGTTGAATTTATATCTTACAGTCCAACGGCTGATAGTCCAGGCCAAAGAGTCAGCAGAGTTTCAGTACACTTTCCTGTTCACCAGTGAATCTCCTCATTGTTTTTTTTTTCCTTTATTTTTTATTTCTTCAAGTTACATCTCAATCGCAGTCCCCTCCCTATTCCCCCTCCAGTCCCACCCTCCCACCCTCCCACCCATCCTCTTCCCTTTTTTTTTTTCTTTTAAGTTTAAGGTATATCTTATTTCCCCCTACAGTTTCCCCTTTCAGTCCAACAAATGGCTCTTTCTCTTATAATAACAAATACAATACAGTACAACAGAGGTGATTAGGCCACAGTTATGAGGGTTATATGGCTTAACGTACATTCCCAATGACCAGTCCATATGTATTTGGTACCTGACTTTAACATTCTGCTATCTAACCATCTCCATGAGTTTAAAGTTCTATATCTGACTCAACATTCATATTAACTTGCAACACAATTTTAAAAGTATCTTCTTAGATCTATAACACTCTCTTGACTCCTAAACAACTCAAAATTAAATTATGAGACTCTAGCTATCTGTTCTTCAACCACCTCAGAGACCTGAGAGGGATAAATATATCTGATTTTATAGGAAGTACAGGGCCTGCAGCTTCCCAAACTAAGAAATGACATACCTGTGGCTGCCTGGACAGTTCCCATTTTCTCTCCATACATTCCTGCATCGATCTTCAGTCATTTGGCCCTGTTTCTCTGACAGACATTGATTGTAGAGCAGGGGTTATGAAGGACTTACCTACCCTGTCTTGGCAGAGCTAGGCTGTTGACTTACCTGCTTCCAGGTTTTGTCCTTTTTGGACAGCATTCTGTCTACAGTTGGGGCAAGGGGCTTTTCCTACCAGGAGATAGGTTTGCGACTAATTCAATCATCTCCCACTGGAGATTCTTCGATGCTCATCTTCTACTTGGAGGAGAATAGGGGGTGCTGTCAGTAGTTGATATGTCTTGATATAAAAAAAATCTAAAGTTACGAAAACATCTTTGAATGCCATATTCTGCAGATCTCTTGAGGTTTTTGAAGAGGCCCTATCTATCTCTTATATTAGGGTAAGCAGATGTTGCTTGTCTCTTGCTGGTTTATTTCTGATTAGCTTAGAAAGTAACTATAATAGGCTGTCATAGTACCTAACTGAATGACCAGCTTGCATAACCATTAATTTGCATTTCTTAATTACCCTAAACAGTTTATGACAATTAGTAGTAAAAGGCCGAAACATCACATTTCATTTTTTTTCTTTACCTCCTAACCCTTCCCTCATACGACCTCTCAACTGACATGAGGGACTGTTATATAAGGACACCCCACCCCAGAGAAATGGGATGGAAGGGTTAGGAGTCTCCTCATTGTATCCTCGGTTGGTGGCCGAGGCAATGGGGCTCTCACAAGTCGTCCTCTCTGAGTCACTAATTCCACTGACAGAGACCTCCGTCCTTATGACACATCACTCTCCCAATTCACTTCATTTGTGAGACATCTAGTCTGTGATGTTCTGCTGTGGTTGTTCAGTGACAAGATCATGCCTAATGATTTCTACTAATAGATTAAGGTGACGTCTGGATAACGTTTCCACTGCAGCACTAATTTTTTTTTCTTGTAATTATCAGATATTTTAAGAAGAGATCATGAGGCTCACTATTTTAACATATGGAATGAAAGGCACAAACACTCAATCTGTAGTCTCAAAAATTAGAGATACCATCAAGTGCTTCCTGTTAGGATGTGCTGGGATCAACACCTATGTTTACCATGATTCTATCCTCAAGGAAACATCAAACAAAATCAAACTGAGGAACATTCCATGAAAGACATGCATATATTATTCTAAAATGCCAATCACAAAAAACTAGGACAAAAAACCTAAAGGGACATTACAAATAACTGCAGTGTATGATTTTAAGTAACATTCTGGGCCACAGAAGGTTTTCTTGGATATATAGGAAATTTAGTGGGACAATGGATGGAATTTAATATTCAATATTGCTATATCAAGGTTATGTTCCTGGTTTTGATAATCACATTGTGGTTATGTTAGAAGGTGTTCATGTTTCTAGGAAACACAAACAAATTATCAAAGGCATAGGAGTATCATTCACTTACACAATTCAAAGAAGTAGATGAAAGGTGAATGATAGATAATCAGTAAGTAAATACTCCAATGAGAGGAGAGAGAGAGGAGGATTATAAGAATACTGGCAAAGGCTATTTGCCTTGACGTCAACATTAAAGTACTAGAGTGACATTTATATAGCAGTTCTGAGTATTACTTTTGCTACTTTTCTCTATATCTGAAGTTAGAGAGAGTATAGGGAGGGGCAGCTGGAATTGGGGAGCATTTGGGAAGCAGTACAGATGTTTAATGCAGTGAAAACTTCCTGGAATCTGTGAGGGTGATCCTAGTGAGGACTCCTAGTTATAGGGATACAGTCTTAACTGGCCATTTCTTGTAGCCAGGCAAATCTCCCAGTGGTGGGACTGGGCTGCATGCGATTAAGTTGTTGACTGAAGTGGTTCTGTGGAGATCCCCAAACGACCTAGACTGATGCTAGGACAGAGGCTTGCTCTCTTCAAACTAACATCAGGGCCCCATTTCTGAGGATAGCATTCACACATCTCATTGAACATGGAGGGGTAGAGCTGGTGCATGCATAGAGCCTTTACCCATAGATTCTAGTCAGTTTGGAACAGGAAGGTACTCTGCAGGCTACCAAATGAAAAGCTCTGTACACCAACCAGTCAACAAACCTTTGACCTACAATCTGTCCTGCCTGCTGGGGCAATGTGGTGTAGAACTTGTGGGAGTGGCCAACCAATGTCTGATTTAACTTGATGTCCACATCTCAAGTGGGAGCCCATGCCCAACACTGTTTGTATGTCCAGAAACCAGAGACTAGATATCTCAGAGACTGAGAGTAGAACCAAACACAACTACTTTAAAAAAAAAATCAGTGAAATGTTTCCTAATGTTATGTTGCTATACTCATAGATCTGTGTCTTGTCCAGTTGCCATCAGAGAGGCTTTCCCTGGCAGCAGATGGGAGTGGACGTAGAGATCCATAGCCAGACATTATGCAGAGGGAGTAAATTGGAGGTCTCTATCAATTCCTTCCCCTAGAAGCTCAGAAAATCCCAAGGAAGAGGAGGCAGAAAGATAGTAAGAATCAGAAAGGATGGAGAACATCAGAAGAGTATGGGCAGTGAATCAACTAAGCAGGGCACATATTGGCTCACAGAGACTCAAGTGGTAAGCATGGATCCGCTAGGGTCTTCACTTGGTCCTCTGTGTATATGTGGTGGCTGTTAGCCTGATGTTTTCATGGGACTCCTAATTGTGGGAGTGGTTGTATTTTTGACTCTTTTTTCTACTCTTGGGATTCCTTCCCTCCTGTTGGCTTGCCTTGTGCAGCCTCCGTGTGAGGGCTTTTGCTTTAACTTAATGTATTTGGATTTTCCATACTGGTTGCTGTCTCTTGGTGGCCTGCTCTTTCCTGAAGGGGGACTTAGGGGAAATGGATCTGGGGGAGAGGGAAGGTAGAAGGTGTGGGGAGGAGCAGAGAAATAAGAAATTGTGGTCAGGATGTATTGTATGAGAGAAGAATCTATTTTCAATTTTTAAAAGTTTTAAATAGGGTGAACCGTTGACATAACATATGTATAATTGTATGTTCCTCTATTAGCCAAGATTTTAATAATAGCATAATAGCACACTTATGAGGTGGGGTTAGTGATAGCATTTAAGAGCATAGGGATATTGGAATAGCAAAAGCCTGAACTTTAAGGTAAAAGATTTATGTCTGACGTGGCATGTCCTTGGGAACCTGCCAAGGATGGATGACGGTGTAGGATCATATCCTGAGGCACCCGCAATATCCGTGACAGCAGATCACACAATCTCTGGACCACCCGCTGCTCCTCAGCCCTCTGCAAGAAATGCCATGGAAAGGCATTGCCCAGGGGCATATCTTGGAAGCATGTGAAAGCTTCTGCTGAAAATCATGTTGCCAATTCATTACGACAGGTGAAGATATTTAAGTCAAGATTCACGTGTACAGAGTCTCTCTCTCTCTCTCTCACTCTCTCTCTCTCTCTCCTCCTGTCTCATTTCTTCCTTGTCTGGCTGAGAAACTCACATCACAGTCTCACCTGGAGGCTTCACCCTCTTGTATCGACCCGTTGAAGGCCTGGGGACAGATTCTCCCTGATGTTCTGGAGCATCTAGGTGGGGAGTTGTCTCCCCTTGGACCCCAGGGTCTTCGGATTGGACAGAACGCTGAAGCAGGACCCTTGCAGGCCTGAGGCATCTGAATGGTGAGCCTGGGAGACTTTTCATCTGATAAATGGTTGGACTCTAGGACCAGAAGGGCAATTCCTGCTTGGTGGACTGTCTTGGAATCTGACTAACAAAGTTCAGGTACTTTAAGACTGAAAGATTAGATGAATATTAGCCATCCATGAGGATTCACGCCCAGAGGAAAATATCCTTTTAAGAAACTTTAGGTTAATTCTAAATGGTTGTTTTGTAGGTATTAAGAAGTTTTAGGTGCTAGGTTTTAGAGTTAGGGTTTGGGTTTTAGGACTTAGGAACTTTACAGGCAATTGTTAGGTAATTGTTAAGTATTAATAAATGTATGCTTGATAAGTAAAAATTTACTGTTACACACTTATGTGTTTGTTGTAAACTTCTTTTTTAATGAAAAACATTTCATCATAGCTAGGGAGTAAAGGCAGCAGGAACTTAATACAGTCAGAAACCTCTTATCTACAGCCAAGAGTGCTTAGCTACCTGTCTTTGTTCCTGTGTAGTCCAAGGCCTCAAGCCAGAGAATGGTGCCACTCACTTTCAAAACAGGACTTCCTGCCAGTTCAGGCAATGAAGACAATCTACTACAGACTGGCCTGATCTACACACTCCATTGAAATGCTCTTCTCGGGTGATTCTAGGTTGTATCAAGCTGACAAAATACATCATCGCAGCCACTGACTTCCAAACTCAAAGCAAAATGCAATGGCATGGTCTTTAAGATGAGCTCCACATACCATGGTTCCACTTTCTTGGTCTTGGGGAAGGATTTCATTTTACCCAACAAAGTCCTAGCCCCCTCACAAGTCTGCATACCCTTTAAAGGTCACAATTTTCTTGTATTGTGATTCATGGGTTTTCTTTCCCACATTTCCCCTACATGAGAACTTTTACCCTGTGGCTTTATGTCATGTCCACAGAGCCTAGCATTGTGTCTAAAGTGTGGAATGCTGAGAATAATTTCCTATGATCTCACATTTCTAGGCCTCTCTGTATAAAACTATGCCTCTGTTAATGCCTGTCTATCCTGCTAGCTCACAGTTCTTCCATGAGGAGGGCGTATTAGCACTTATTGACTGTCAGACAGTGCCAAGTTGCCATCCTGTTCCATCCCTAGTATCACTATATGGGAGTAGGTAGCTATGCCCACTTGGCAGATGAACACATTGACAGTCACAGAGGTTATAAGCTGGCTGAAACATAACGGCAAGGGGCAAAGAAAAATGTGTCAGCCATTCTAATGCTAGAGTATGGCTATTTCTATCATACTTGGAAGTCTTCTGTTTCTCTCAACTATTTTTATTTCAAAACTAAAATAAGCATCCACCATTGAATGAGTTTCCCTGTTATCCTCATAGATACTTCCTGCTGGGCCTTGAGAGCTATGAGGGTGGGAAGGATGGAAAATAAAAACATAGATATGAAAAATGAAAAGACTGATCCCAGTATTCTAACTTGGCAAATAAAAGTATTGCCCTCTGTACACCCTCCAAGTCCATTATGACTCCGAACAAACAATCCCTTGATAGGTGCTGTTAGCATAGTAAATGCATTTGTGATTTATTATTATTATTATCATTATTATTATTCCTAGTGTTCAAACTGCAACAGGAAATAAACTTTTGAGGCTGACTCAAGCTCTTAGTATTCCCAACTACTTGAAGCTAAAAAATCAACTGTCACTCATCAGCATGGTTTCTTTGTATATGTGACATCACATTTTATCACTGAGAGGAAGTGAGAGAAAGTTCTCAGGTCCAAAGGCACCTGGTCCCAGATTCATATGAGGTATCATTGTTCAGAACAGCTGGCTTATCCAGAAATAATGGTAGTATAGGCTTCTGCTTTCCCTCAGCAACTGCCACCTATTTGTCACTAGGTAACAGCAATAGAAGCTATTAGTCCTGGAAAGTGCATACATACATCAGAACTGTTGGCTGAGTGGCACAGGGCTGGCTCATTCAGCTCCTTGCTTCCTTCTGATCCAGTTACCTACTGAAAAAGGCAAGTAAACTCTCATTGCCAAGAAGCAGAGATGGTACAAGCCAAAAGAAAATGTGGGAAGATTAAAGTAAGAAAAGAAATCATCTAGTAGTTAATAGATGCTGGCCCATTTTAAAGAGAATGACCCAAAGCCCAGATTGACACGCGCTTAGAATCCCAGTACCCAGGAGACAGACATAGAAAGATCTCGGGTTGAGGATCAGTTTGGACTGCATAGCACAACTCTTTCAAAAATCAAAGTAAGAAGGAAGTTATGGAAGATGTGGTGGATGAAGAGGAGTAGGTGAAGGGGGAAGAGGAGGAAGAAGACAATCTTCATGAAAGACTAGTATACGGTATAGGTATCAGGGTGTAGAACTGAAAACAAGAAGTATGTCTTCAACATCTTGATATACTACATAATATAACCTCCTGGCCCTTAGTCATTGGTAAATACCTTTGGAGATTTGGAATTCTCTAAATGACTTCCCCTTACTCCCCCACCTTTGGAAAAGTTATCCATGATTAAATTGAATGCCTTGATCATAAATCTAGGGAAATGGGAAGCTCTTCCTCCAGCCACAGTACAGTGAGTGGGCAAACAAATCACCTAGCTGAGCCTCGTCCAAATTCATGCCTCCAAAATTGTGAAATCTAATAAAAATACTTACTGTTTGAACATCTAAATGTTACACAACAACAGATTTTTGGTACACTGGGCCTTACTTTTCTTGCCCAACAAATAAAAGGATTAGCCTTCGTGCACCTGCAGGGGTCTTTGTAGTAATCCTGAACAAATAATCCCTTGATTGGTAGATTTAATGTTTTAAAAAATCTGAGTAATAGATAACTTTGTGTAGTATGATATTGCTATTCCTGTGAGCATTAAGCATGTGTAAGAGTTACACTTTTGAGCTACTGCCTTAGCATCAAGGGTTTACTATAAAACAGGGATGTGTGGCCAGATGGAGTGAACATACAATGGATTCAGAGTCCACTCTGCCAAGGGCAAGGTATTCTCTCTTAGGTTAGCCCTCTGGGTTTCAGAATTCTGCTAGCAACAGAGTAAATTAGGAGGCCCTGGAACCCTCCTCTCATTAAAACCTGTTATGTGACCAAGATGAGCCATTCCAAAAATGATAGAAGAAGGAAATATGCAACTACACAAAACTCCATAAATAGACAAGACATATTTTATCTAAGCACAATTTCTCTTAATAGCATCTTTAAGGGGTGTCATTTACAAATTTGTCTCAGCCATCTTTGAACCTATTTTTATTTTCCTATCTTGGGACAGTGAGTGCCATATCATCTTTATATTTATTTGTCCTAAATGTATCTCCCACGAGCTACTTTGACTAATCTACCAGCCCCTTCTCTGTACGACTAAGTTTAACAAATCCAAAAATCCAGATTGAGAAATAGACAGTGAATTAGCCATGTCAAATTCTCTGTAAAATAAACCTTAATTCCAGATATAGAAGTAAATAAAAATTGAAAATGTAGAGTTTTCCCATCAAACAGATTCTCATAAAAATCTGTCAGGGAAATACCAAAAGAAGGCTGGCAGAAGCAAGCTCGTTTATTACATTAAGAGTTGCCCAGTTCTGACTCCAGAGTACACAGTGGAAAGTGTTGGGAGTAATGCAGACCACAATTTATTATCTGCATGTCTTTGACAGGTTTCTGACCACCTTACAATACATAATTGCATGTGGAGGAGAGCTAGCTGTGTTTAAGACTAGTCCAGGCAGCCAGCCTGCCTGTCTTCATCCTGCCTTCCTCTGTTACCTCTTTGATTGTAGAAAGCTACATAATCTCCCATTAGTTCAGCTTCTTTATCTGAAAGGATGAAAATAATAAAACCTGTTACATGTATCCTAAGACTTCATAAATTTAAATATGTAAAACTGCTAGACTGTGTCTGGGTCTTGGTGAATGCCATAAAAGCATTACCAATCATGGACTTCCAGCCTTGAGTGTGAGAGAACACTCCTGCTGTTCACACCTAGTCTTGGGTGTTCTGCCATAGAAGCCTGCACAGAATAGCACAGACTATTGTTTACATCAACACTCTCGGTGAGTGTCCAGCATTCCCACAGAGACATTCTGATCTGTAATGTCCCTTTCATTTGTTTTCCTCTGCTTCCTGGTCCACTCCCACCATCTTCCTGGAGTAACCTCCAAATGAGCAACCTATACTCAAGTGATTGTCATAATTTAGACTTTGCATTTGGAGAGTGTGAACTAGAGAATGTACTACCAAGGTCTAAGGACACTATGAACTCCATGGGGCGTCCCAGCAGGGGATCAGTGTAAGGGGAAGAGTATTAGGGGAGAAGAGATGATTGTGAGGATTCCTGAGCTGATGTCTCAGAGGTGCTTCAGTTTCTTTTCATCAGGAAATTATGATATACCTATTTCTTCCTCCTCTTTCCCTCCTTCAGTATAAAAGAAGTGAATAGAACCACCTTCCCCAGACATAGAACCACTCATCTCAAGCCCAGGGTGCACAGTAATTGTCATAACACATTGTATGACAGTCCACAAATGATCTTGAGGTCATCTCAACTCAGGGATATAAGAATTTCATTTCAAGAGTACACTCCATTTACTGAGGGCATTATAGCCTCTGAAGAGAGAGACTCTGAGACTTATAGGTGACTGGAAGGTGATACTTCCAATATGAAATAATATTGGAGTCCTCACATAGGAATACCATAGAAAAGAAAATAATTGTAGAACCAGCTTGCCTGCATCTTAGGTTTAAAAGCTATCCTGTATTAAACAAACTATATCTTAGTTTATATCTTTATTTTATTTATATCTTTAGTTTATATCTTTAGATATAGTAGACAAACTATATCTTTACTATAGTAAATATCTTTGTTTATGATTAAATCTCTGTTTCTCAAAGATTGGGGCTATGCACCTTCCATGACTTTAACTACAAATGGTTCTGTACTGTCTGTTCCAGGGATGAGAATCATGTCTCTGTTTCAGAAAGTTAATAACCATCTTGCAACCCTACCTTTGTTTCAAAAGGATTGTTATGGCTTTCTTGTTATGATTACCTGTTTTTACTATCACCTTGCAATCATATCTTTGTTTCAGGAGGACTTTATAACTCACGTGTTGTATTTATGTTCTGCTCCTGGAAATCCACCTATTTTGCCTACCAAATCCCCTATTTGGAAACACTTACCCCTGAACTATAAAAGCCCTGTCTTCATTTCAACCAATACTGACCTATCAACCCTCACCCTCATCCCACCCCTCACCAGCTCCTTAGGGGAAGGCAGCCTGTGTACAGGAATAGAAAATCTTGCTTTAATTAATTTGGTCATGATTATTTGGATCTGTGGTCTTATTCCTCCCATCTTTTGGATTAACAAAATCTATCTCCATATGGAGACATGCCCTTGTTCTCCCCCTTAAGCACAAATCCAGTTAGGCAAGGCAATCACTTAACCAAGGGACCACCCTTCAGGATAATGGGTCTACCTTAAGCTATGCTAAAAATGATAGGAGAAATAATTGTTCATTTAATGAGATCATGTACCTTTCCTTCCACAAATCCAGATACTCTATAAGAGCTGGTATAAGGTTTGGCTTTGACTGACCACTTTTTTGAGTCCTAACTCTAAAATGCATTAACTATTCATTTTTCTTCTCTTCCATACTTTTCTTCCATATTCTGGTAAGAGCCTAGGCCTATTTTCTCTGTTACTTTGAGCTTCCTTTTTCCATAGTTAAATATCTCTCCCACCTGCTTGTCCATCAGGTAGCTGACCTCCACACTGGCTTATCTCTAACAGAATAATTTTCTCTTTCACATCTTCCTCCTCCAGACAGCTGCCAAGACTTACAGCTTGCTTTAAAAGAAGGTTTTCTTTTAAACGCAAATAAAATTGTCCTCAAACTTCCATTTTAGCAAGTTCTTAAATTCTTTTACTGATATTTAGATTCCCAGGAGGGAATCCTGCTTTCCTGGGTAACATACGGCAATTATATCAGAGCTTTGAAATTTCTGGTGACAGAGGGCTTCTCAAGCACTGCTTCAGAAAGATAGTCTCACAGCATCCCAGTATCCTGCTGCCTCCTCTGGCTATGATGCTTTGAGCCTCAACACATTTTTAAATATACAGTTAGTGGGGTTTATGTTGCTTCATAGCATATGTGACCTACAGGTATTTGGTGGAGCGATTGAATGCCTTTGAGAAGTTATTGCCAAAGAAAAAGATGGTTTTGGTCCCCACCGTATTAGAAGCCTAGAATAGTTTACTTGACCATGTTTCTCCAGAGCATTGAAACTGCTACCAATCATTTAAGTCAGTCTCCAGAACCATTTTGGTACCCATGATTTTTATTTACGTAATTCATCAATTAAAAATATTGGAGATGAAATAAATTTGCTACTGAAAAATCCATTCACTTGATTCTCCATCCATAAAATTAAATCCCATAGGCTTTAGGCTTAACTAGGCTTTGAATAAATTTGCTAACCTTCTGCACCCACTGCAAGGGGAGCCTTGTGGTCCAGATGTCTCATTTCTAGTCATATTTTGTTATACAAAAGACCCAGGATTTTATTTTCATTTTAGGTCTCTAAGTTTGAAAAATTATTTAACCTCTTTAAATATCACATTTTCACCTATATGTGAGTAGGAAAACTCAGTAATTCTAAAAGGACTGTTGTAAGAATTAATAAGAAAATGAATACAAGATATTTGGCAAAATGTTTACTCGGTAGCTGGTGAGAAGTCCAGTGAGCAAAGGCAACTGTGGTCAAGTCTGACTACCTGAGTTCAGTCTCTGGGACTCATGCGGTTGAAGGAGAGAACTGACTTCTGCAAGTTTCCCTCTGTCCTCCCCACATGTGCACCTACTCACACTCACACACAAGCACACACATAAATAAGTAAATAAAGTAATAAAGTTAAAATTGTTTTATCTCCTGGTCCTGGTTTCATCATGAAAGATTTTACTCTTAGTTATATATATATATACATATATATATATATATATATATATATCTTTGTTCATTTGGCATGTGTTTTATGTTACTATAACAGAATGCTAGGCACTGGATAAAGAAGAATTTTGCTTTCACAGTTTTGGGGGCTGAGTTCATAATAGGGTGGCCCCACCTTTATACTTTCTGTTGAAGGCCCCCTGTACTTCATTACATCCTGACAGAGAAGAGAAATATGAATGACTGCATGCAGACAAGTGTGGTGTAGATAGTCAGACCTTGTAACACCTCACTCTTGCAGCACTAATCTGATATCATAACAGCTACAACCTCCATTAGGCAACACTGGTCCATTCATAAGAGTGATGCCTCCATGATTGGATTACCTATTTCTAAGCCCCACCTCTGGGCATTTCTACCACATCTCAATACTGACACACTGGGACCTGAGCTCCCAGCACATGGGCCATTGAGGAATACACTCAAACCAGAGCCAAGCTACAGCAACTATACTCGAATCCTTTATTTAAGTAATTCCCTAAATTTTGAATCTAGATTGGAGATAAAGATTAAAAATTCTAATTATAATTTTTATGGAATCCCTTGAAGCTAGACTCAGGTACCTAGTCCACTACTGTGTGACAGACCTTTCCTGAAGAGATGCAACACACACCTACTCACCCCAGAGATACTACCAAAGTCCAACTTACTTAACCAATGAGTTTTATTGGAGTTACTTACAATGATATGGCTGAAGGGTTACTTACATGTTCAAAAATAATTCAAAGACAGCTGCATAGCAAAAGTTCTCCACAGCGTGGGTGAAGGCTCACAGGAGCTAAACACCTGGAGCACACTGCACAGCCTGTTGGCTGCTTAACAGGCTGGAGTGTCCTTTCCAGGTCAGTCAGTTGGTCTAAATCTTTTGGAGGTGGTTTTGCCACTCTTTTTGCATCTTGGTTTCTCTGAGAGTAATGACCTCAGGGTCTTTATTGTTTACTCTTGAATCCAGCTAGTTTCAGTTTCTAAAGCTGTTTTGAGTTGTTTACTTTCTGTCTGAAAGAGCTTCCCTGAAGGATGGAAGGTTTCAATTACAGAGGAGACTGCTCCACAACACCCATATTTAACAAATCAGATGCATTTACCCATGACCTTTCAGATGCATCTGCTAGGAATTTGACCTGAGAGACTGTGTGCCAGAGGTAGGTCATGACAAGGAAGGAAGGAAGGAAGGAAGGAAAGGTGGGAGGGAGGGAGACAGGAAGGAAGGGAAAGAGAGTTGAGGATGAGGGGGGAGAGAGAGATATTGAGGATGAAGGGAGGGAGGGAGGGAGGGGGGGGGGGGAGGGGGGGGGGGAGGGAGGGGAGAGGAAAGGAAGACCTGGCTTCTCTGAGCAGCATCAACATCAGTATCTGGCATCTAGTGAGTAGCTTTAGCTGCTCAGATCCCAAGGAGCAGTTCTAACCCATGCCTTGAGCTATGGCTCTGCCAATGGAACCTTTAGCCCACTTCCTAAAGCTTGATTTTCTCATCTTCCTGGCAAGACTATGAGTAAGTCTGTTTCTGTTATTTTAAACTGCTATCTAGATACCCGTGATCTGTGTGACTTTGATGCCCTGTCTGTAGACACGTCTAAAATTTATTATAGCTTTAAACCTAGAGTTTAACAAACAGCCAAAATAAGGGTTAAAGAAGAGGAACAATTCATCATGAAGTAATGTACTCAAGCACAAAGCTGCACAGCCAAAATGGCAAACATGAACTCCTTACTAAGATTTCTGGTTGCGTTTTCAAAAATGACAGGACTTCATCTGGACACTTTTTGCCATTCATCATTCTGTGCTATGTCCTCAGATCAGCTACTTCAGCATTCCTTACTAGTTCATACACTACCTGGTCTATTTTGCATTTAGTAAGGGTAAGACAAAATCTGCTGTTCCTTATCATTTTTTATTAATTTTTTAAATGTATTTTTTTGGGGGGAAGAAGAGAACACCATCATATGAGTGTGAGGCTCAATAGACAATTTCCAGGAGTTGGTTCCTTGTTTCTACTGTGCAGGTCCTGGGAATTGAACTTAGGTAGACAGGCTTGTCAGAAAGCACCTTTATTTGCACAGTCATCTCCCCAGCTTAATGATATCAACTTGTATAGTAGAGCATATTCACTCATTATTAAGCATCCGCAGCAGCTGTATTCAATCACTCCAAACTCTAAAACTTAAACCATAGTCAATTATGTCTCTATTGCAATAATTTTTAGTGTGACTATTCACCTTTCACTACATCTATAGAAGGTTAGAATGCTAGATTACTCTCTCTGAAATGTAAGATAAAAATATAAGTAAAAATTACTACAGAATGCTAGCTTAAGTCTGGCTGGCTTAATCAGGTACCCTATTGCCGGTGACCCCTAAAAATAAAATATCTGAAGCCATCATGTGATGCAACTTTATGTAGATATGTTCTACCTTATCTCTGTCATCAATTTTAACTTTGTTTCAGTTTAAAATGGATTCATCCACAGGCATAGAGGCCCCTGGGAGGCACTCCCGATTATAGGCATGCGCGCGCGCGTGCGCGCGCACACACACACACACACACACACACACACACACAAACCCCATGCTGTTCAGTTCAGCCATATATTGTCACATATTTTCCACTTTAAAAATGTATTATAGGGAGACTAAAGCAAGAGGATTGCTACAAGTTTGATGCCACCTTGAGTCCCATAATGAGTTCTAGGCCAGTCTGTTATGCAGAATGAGACCATGTCCCAAAAACATTATATGAACTGTTTGTTATAAGTAAATGTGAGGAAACTGTGATGGTTTGAGTGAAAGCTATCCTCTGAGAGTTCATGTGTTAACTGTTTGGTCCCCTGCTATTGTGTGAGGTTTTGAAAACATTTGAAGGTGGGGCCGAGTTGGAGGAAGTAGTCACAGGGGATCAGGGCTTTGAAGGTTGTACCTGGTCCCCAGTCCCTTCCTCATTCTGTTTCCTTCCTGCCATTAGATGAACAGCATCTACCTCGCATGCTCCTGTTTCTATGTGCCCCCTCTCTCCCTAGAGTCAGAGGAGCTCAGCACCAGGACTGCGATGTTGGAGCAGAAATAATCCTTTCGGCCTAAAATCGTTCTCTCATATATTGTGTCCCAGTGTCAGAACAAAAGCAAAACAAACGACAACTGGACAACTGAGACTGCAGAGATGGCTTAGGGGCTAAGAGCACTAGCTGCTCTTCCAGAGGACCCATCAGTTCCCAGCACCCACTTGGTGCCTAACAACTTCTGTAATTCATTGTAGGAAAACCAGTGCTCTCTACTGCCCTCTACAGGCACCAGAACTGAAAGTGATGCACAGATACATACCAGGCAAAGCACTAACACGCAAAATAAAAATGAATCTAAATCTAATTATAAGTGAGTAGATGCCATGTGCATCTTTCTGAGTCTGGGTTAGCTCACTCAGGATGAGCTTTTCTAGTTCCATCCATTTGGCTTCGAATTGCATGATTTCTTTGTTTCTGAGAGCTGAGTAGTATTCCATTGTGTAAATGTACCACAATTATTTTTATCCATTCATCAGTTGAGGGACATCTGGGTTGTTTCCAATTTCTAGCTATTACAAATAAGGCTGCTCACTTATAACTGGATTTTATCCATATAGTACAGGATAACTAACCTACAACCAACACACCAAAAAGATCAGGATCATGGAGTTTGTTACCTATCAATGGGACAATTTACTCTAGATGCGCTACCATGTAGGCCCCCAGGGCAAGAGGAAGCTCTTAGCCCTCATATGACAGTTGAACTGAGAGGGGCTGATTTGTAGGAACACTCCACCTCAGAGGTGTGGAAAGCGTGGGAGATGGAGGAAAGGGTGGGAGGGTGGAACTGGGAGGGGTGGAAAGAGGGCACTATGATGAAATTGTAACTTGATGTAATAAATAAACATTATAATTTTTAAAAAAAGAACAGAAAAGAAAAACAGAAAAAAATTAAAAAATCTAAATCTTGAAACCAAAACAAACAAAATCCTAACAGATAGAGAAATGTTATGAATTTCACTCACTTCCACGTTCCTTTTTTTGAATTTTTGTGTGATTTTGAGTTTAATCAAATTCTTGTTGGCATCTCAATTTACAAATGTCAGAATAGCCTGCTCTTTTTTTTCCATTAGGAATTTTGTCCTGTAGCTTAACTGGATCCACTGGAAACTTCTTGCCCTCTCTAAAGAGGGAGGCATACTTGAGACCTTCCGAATACAGGTTTTAAGAGCAAAATGAAAGGAAACTTGCAGATCACTGGGAAAATTACAATATTTTTTTATTTTTAAAGTTGTTATCTTTCATTTGTATGTATATTTGATACAGCTTCTCTCTAAGCTGGCCTACAACTCACTTCATTGTCTAGGCTGTGTAAGCTTTACAGCTCTGAAGGGAAAAGTACTCTGATAGCCAGGAGCCAAGGAATACCACAGAGTCATAACACAGAACAAACCTCACAGAGATTTATTTGAGTAGTTTGGGAACAGGGCCTGGCCACTTGTGCCCTTTGAGGGGCTTGCAGGCTGGTCACAGACTCATTATCTACCGGCCTTGGGGCCTGAATTACAGGTATGTAAAATCACGTCCCAATTTTGTATATATTTTGAAGTAACCATTGATCAATTAAAATGGGACTTCAAAACTGTCTAACACAAAACAACTATTTGATTATAATCAGAATCCAGTGGTGACAGATTAACTCTGTTTTTCCAGTCTGAAATCTTAGCTGAAAAGGTTCAGTGCAGATGCTGACATAAATATTGGCCCTGGAATTATTTTAAGACACATATGTTATTGGGTCTGGTGGTTGACACCACCTGGGGTAGTTGGTTAGAGCTCTTATATGAGGCTTTATTACATGACATGGGTTCTCTCCTATCACCACTGCTTCTGGGAAGTCAAATTGACTATTCACAGATGCTGAGCTAGTGCTCCAGTTATCCAGGCCGGAGCTGCATCCCTCTCCTCTTCTTCCCTGGCTTCTGGAGTCATTATCTCAGCCACATTTCATTAGTTACTGATGACTCACAAGCTATGAGAATAAGTGTCAATGAATTCATAGAATTTTTTTTTAAATAACAATCCCCAAACTCCTTTCCTGTTGTTCTTGCTTCAAACTGTTTCTGGCAGAGACAAAGCACAGAAGGAAGCAGAGAGTAGCCCCTCTAGCCACTGCAGTTTTTCCTTGTGAGTCTTCTCCTCCAACTTGGCCTTCACATCTTTCCTACAGCTATATTGCATGTCTTTAGCCATTCGAGATGTGTATAGATTCCCATACGGAGTCTAAATGCTTGGCTTTTACCACACTTCTCTCCCTGCATGGCCAATTTCAGATGCAGGCTCCCCCTGGGAAAGATGAAAACTAGATATAGGGCTGTAAAAATGAGAGGAAGACAAGAGTCGAAGTTTCCAGAAATTTCTGAATATATTATTCACATAGACTTGCCAAGTCTTTTTACTATGAAAAGCAATGTGTAGTCCTTAGAATATATTTGGACAACTGTTTGCATTTTAGTAATAAAGTATAAAATTAATGAGAACCATAAAAGATAACTCAGAGGTCATGTGAGGCAACTGACTATATCAAACTTGTAGATCTAAATCTAATTATTCCTTCAAATGATGGCTTTCTGAATTCACTTTGAAAGTCATGTCTATAGAGCATCCAATCAGTTCGACATAACAGATCTTGAGTCTGTCTGAATCCAAGACACCATGTTTATCATTTATCGTGTGTCCTGTGTTGGCTTTTTGGACATGTTAGCCTAAGATCAAATATTTATGCTTCTTCAGTCAGCCATGACCTAGAGGAAGGGCTCACCTGTTCCCTATCACCATTAAAAGCAATGGTTCAATGTCATAGTAAGGAACTACATGTTGTCTTTTCATTTTGTCTCTTTACACTGTTTTCTTTTCCAGGAGCCTGAGATTAATAAAGATACTGGTCTTTGGATCAGAAATGAGAATTACCCTGATCCTATCAGAAAGGTCTGCTTCCTGTTTTACTAGATCTACATATAGCATCCATATGACATCTGCAAACAAGATCCAGATGAAACTAAATAACCCCATGTCATTATTCTAATGCTCTATCTGCTGTTTAAGGCAGCCAATGACTTTATCATATATTAAGCAAGCTTCTGTGGGAAATTCTTCTAAAGGGCAAGTCCTCATATCGGGATGACAGCTGAGCCATTCCCCCACCCCCCACTGAGCTTTAGAAAGTAGAACCAGCTCAATTGAGGTCCTGTCAGGATGACTGAAAACCACCCACCACTGATTTCTATTTCCCTGTATGAAAACCAGCTTTCTAGTGGATTCTTACTGTTGGTAACAGAAGAAACATCTCTGCACTTGCTGATTATGGTCAACTGGTCGGGCAGCCGTCTCAGAGTGGATATGGTGAAAAGATGTGGAGTGACAAGGAAAGAAACTGCAGTAACCTATAGTAGAGAACATAATCGCTCCATAGCAAGTCTGGGTAGACCACTTAAGGCATGCAGTGCCCTTTTTAAAAGGCCCCTTTCATTCAAAAGAATAATAATGCTCTGACTTCTAAAAGCACTAACTGCTAATTTTCTTAGAGCCATGGCTCTTTTCTTTTAGTTGTGTTAAGAAAAAAATATTATATGTAACCACAAAATTTGAGAATATTTTTTACAAAAGAAAGAATTTGTCATAATTTTTGCCATGTGAGTAAATATTGATATAAAAGGTTACAATCAGAATGGATGCAATAATTTGTATTTCTTGGTTCAAGAATGTACTACAGATATTTGTTCTATTTTTTTTTTCAAAACAAGGATCATGAGCTGGATGGATAGCTCTGTTTATAAAATCCTCTCCTCTCAAACCCAAGGACATGAGATCCCTAGAACTCGGATTAAAAACCCAGGCGTGGTGGAGCATGCTTGTGATCCTAGCAATGCAGCCTACTTGCTGATGTTACAGACCCATGAGAGAGCTTGCCTTAAATAATAAGTGCAAAGACGCCCAAGACTGTCCTCTGACCTCTACACACATGTACATACACAGCAGTGCATGCACCCATATACACATGTGTTCCAGTACCCAAAAACCCAGAAGAACATAAGCTCTCCTCTCTCTCTCTCTCTCTCTCCCTCTCTCTCTCTCTCTCTCTCTCTCTCTCTCTCTCTCTCTCAGGTTCAGAATATTTAAGCATCATTCCTAACTATGGCTGCCAACATTGAAATTTGATGATTGTTCTCAGTTATTCACCCTCATGAGTAAGAAGCAAAATATTCTTTTCTTTTTCTTTTTTTTTTAACTATCAGAGGAACGATTTATTTGGTTTACACTTACTTTTTTTCCCTTTATTTTTTATTTCTTCAAGTTACATCTCAATCACAATCCCCTCCCTACTCCCCCTTACAGTCCCACCCTCCCACCCTCATCCCCCATCCTCTTCCCTTTTTT
>CAJQZJ010009840.1:6756936-6768854 GCA_907164525.1 Lophiomys imhausi
AGAGAGAGAGAGAGAGAGAGAGAGAGAGAGAGAGAGAGAGAATCCTTTTCTAGATCATCTAGCATATCGCCACCTGGTGATGGTCAGGGACACAGCAAAAGAAGATTGAAGGGAGAACTTGTGATTAGTTTTGACATGGAGTTGGTCACTAAGAAAATTGCTGATGTTGCAGGACTTCCTCACTCCAGGACATTTGCTAAACTGAACAAGTGACTTACTTAAGAGGAAAGGCATTCACCTGAATGTGTGATAGTTTCTGGCTACTCAATAAACCTATACTGAGTTATAGCTGGCACACTGACTTTCTAGAGGGTTTTTGGCCTTTATACCATCTCAACAAGAAATTAGTGACAAGTAACTGCTGTGGACATAAGCATGCTTTAATTTTGGAGGGCTTGCGAGAGGAAACACTCAGGGAGGCTTATCTCTGCCAAGCTGGTGCTTAGTATTTCTATGGATTGTAACCCACTTAGTTTGCCTAGCAACAAGGTAAGGTACATATTACCATCATGATCATATAAATGAAAAGGTTCCAGCAGAAGACAGAATGGGTCTGAAATTCAACCTTATGTCTTCAGATCCTAATGCTGGAGAGTTCTCCCATTTTGCTAATAGCTTCCTATGCCCTCTCAGGGCATCTCATCAATCTCACCAGCCTCTTTCCTCTGTATGCCTCATAATAATGTCTCCACAATCCCACCCAAAGGCTACCAATATGCATTATGATCATCTTTTCTTCCTGTGTTTGCCTACCTGAAAATGTGTCCTCCCTTACCTCATGAGTCTATACGAGTTATTCCTGTGATCGTTTCAATAATCTTGTCACTTCCAGAAAGTCATCTGGACAGTGTCCCCAAGTCATGAGTTAAGATGGATGAATAGACCCAAATGCTGTCAGAACTCATGGTTCTGAAATGCTTCTTCTGTATCACTAAATTTCCTTGTCCCAATCTGATAATGTGTGTATCATGAGTACCTTTAATTGTGTATTTACTTTGAGGAATAAATTTGTGGGTTTGGGGTTTTTTTTGTTTGTTTGTTTGGTTGGTTGGTTTTTGTTGTTTTGTTTTATTTGACACATAGTCCTAGCTGGCCTTTCTTCCCTGGTATCTTGTTTCACTCTGTACCCCAGTCTGGACCTAAACTCATAACAATCCTCTTTCAGCAGTCTGCTAAGTGCTGGAGTTACAGGTGTGAGACACTTTGGAGGCTTTTAAGCACCTTGACACACTTCAAGTGTCACTCAAAAGTGTATATTATGTAAGTTATACTGTACATTTGCCACCTGGATTATTACCAGAGATGGGGCATTGAGTATAAATTATTCCCACAAACCATTGTAAGACATTGTTAAGTTTGATGAATGATAGTACTCTGACCTCATATCACATTTGTCTTTTAAGGAGCCCACATATCTCACAGTGTTTACTAGATAAATAATATTTTCCCATTACCTTGTGTATAGAGATCATGGTGAAGGCCTCAAAGAATGCTTACCTTTGAGCTGGCCATAATCATTGGGGAATGAGTATCTGGAAGAATGAAGAATTGGTGTTGAATGGGTGAAACATAAGGAAATCAAGCAGACTTACATTTTAAGTTATGAGAGATTTTTCCTCTTGAAAAATCCATTTAAAATATCTGACACAGTTTTTTGCCTAAGAAAATGGAATGTCATATAAGAAAATGTACTTTGATCATCATAAGCTAGAGTAATTTTCCTGAGCATCAGGTAGTGCCCACACAGGCAAGATATGTAGACTTTTAACGAGAATGAATATTGGAGCCAGAAGATGATGGGGTCTTAATTTCTGCTTTATCATTTAGGATGATTTAGGGTTTTACATCTTACATAAAATCTACTGTCAGGTGCCCCCCCAGAAAAGATTACTGTTTTATATCAAACCATGGAGAGATGGATCAGTGGATAAAAGGCTTGCTGTACAAACATATTTACTCCAGTTTAAATTCCCAGTAAACACATAAAAGCCAGAGGGCAATGGTACCTATCTGTAACCCCAGTGCTAAAGGACAGAGCAAATGTATCCTGTGGGCTGGGTAGACATTCAGTCTAGCCAACTGGTGAACTCCAGGTACAGTAAGAAATTTTGTCTCAAAAGCAATTATGTGAAGAGAGATAGAGAAACACTCCCAATGTCAAACTCTGAATTCCACACATGCATACTTAGAGAAGAGCATTTGCACACACATCCATATTACATGTACATGCATAGCACACACGTATCCTGCACATGTGAGTACTATATGCACATGCATAACATGCATGCATACTAGATATGAATACTACACACATACACATATATATGCATAATAACACACAAATGGATAACACAGGTGTATAATACACACACATACCACGTGGTTCAAATGCCCCCACAATTCTCCCCAAAACACAGAGTTGGGTCTCTCACAGCAATACCCTGTGACCTATACCAATTTCTGCCTTGAATTCCTCCCTGCCTGATTGCCTTATTTGGTGTAGAAGTGTAAGCTGAAATAAACCCTTTCCTCCCTAGCTGCTTTTGGTCTTGGCATTTTATCACAGCAGTAGAAACCCTAACTAAGACAATTGCTCTTCTCCCTTGGCAGCTTGCATAGCACCTTCAGATACTGGGAGAGCTTGTCCTTGGTGAGGAGACTTCAGGGTCAGCTGCAGCTTGAGTTCTCATGTCCTGTGTCCTACACGTGTGGTGTCTTCAGCAGTAGGCTCTTACATTCAAGTCCTGGGAAGCAACTAAAGGCACTGGCAATGGACTATATTATTGGGGGGTTCTCTTGGATTTCCCTGAACAACAATACAAAGAGATGTTTCCAACGTTTGGCATTGGGGATTTTGTTGGATAGTCTATGGGTCTTGGAGTGAGTTTCATCACCCCATGTGGACTCCATTTAAATATGTGTGTATATATGTACATACACATAAAAAAGCTTTGTGAAAGGACTCTTCTCTATGAATCCAGGCCAACAATTAACAAATGGAACCTCATGAAACTTAAAAAAAGAAAAGGAAACAATCAACTTAATGGAAAGGAGGCCCTCAGAGTGGGAGAGAATCTATGTCAGCTTCACATTTAATAAAGGATTTGTGTCCAGGATATACAAAAACAAAGAGTAAAGAAAATAAAATGACCCAAAAAATAGCCTGTGGATTGAACAGAGAGTTCACAAAATAAGAAATAAATATAGCTAATAAATATGTTGAGAACTGTTCAACATCCCTAGCAATCAGGGAAAGGCAAATTAAAACTTTGAGATTTCTTTTTACTGGAGTCAGAATGACTAAGATAGCTTTAAAAAACTGATAATAACTGACAACAAATGCTGATGAGGACATGGGGATGGGGAACCCTTGTTCACTGTTGATGGGATTGCAAGCTGTTGCAGTCACTCTGGAAATCAGTGTAGAGTGCTCCAAAAAGCTAAAAGTAAGTCTACCCTACAGTCCAGCTATACCACTCCTTGGTATAGGCTCAAAGGACTTGATATCCTGCTCCACAGACACTTGTTTAGTCAGGTTTGTTGTCACTCTATTAACAATAGCTAGGAAATATAAACAGCCTAAATGCCTTTCAACACATGAACGCATAATAAAAAGATTTTATATATATATATCATGTATTATATATATCATACACACACACACACACACACACACACACACACACACACACACACAGAAGTTTTTGTTGTTGATGATGTTTGTTTGAGAAACAAAGTCACATTAACTTTGAAGAATATGGTTATGTGGAGATGAGTTTTACAATCCACGCTGGTGCTGGCTAGGCTTAGTTGAAGATGTGATTGACATCCACAAAGGGCTGGTAAATGGCAGATTTCCAAGGTCAAAGGAGTCAGTGCAGTGGGAAATGTTCCTTCCTGTAGACCTACCTCATCCCCAACTCCTAAGTCCCACCTTCCCACCAATCAAGTCAAAGGTCATCACCACATCTAGCCTCTCACACCTGTTCCTAGTGCAAAAACTCCTTTCTCTTCATATTTCACTCTAAACAACTCAGGAGTCTTACAGGAGTCACTCGCACAGGAAGAAATTAGCAATGATGACAAAAAAAAATTCTAGAAGCTGTTCTAACAATAGATGTTTTCAGAGTACAGTCTGCTCTTGGAAATTGAAATGTAGCTACAGTCTGTATGCAAATTAGGTCGCCGGCAGCTCTGGCCCACAGGGCTTGGATTAGTCTTCCTTGACATATGTACACCTACTTCTCGAGCCTGCTAGTTTCATCTGAATCATGTTCATTAACAGATTGGTGAGGCTTTTTCTATGGGTGGGTGGACTGATGGCTTCTCTCCAATTATTCTAAAATAACATTTTAAGGTCTCCATGGGGGCACACGCAAAGACATAGTAGGAGAAGGAAATTAGCAATTCTCTACCAATGCACCCAGAGCCCTTGGTCAAAGCATTTAAGAATTCTACAAAAGGAAATGCTCCCACAGGCGTGTTTTCTCCCCCCTCTGATTTGTATTTCTGTGCCTTTTTCACAATGGCCATGCATTACATTTTCAATAAGTAAAAACAAAATGCATTTTAAAGTTCATAGAAAAACACACACAGTACTTAAAGATTTACCCAACCTAACTTGGGATAGCCAGGTTACCAAGTGTAGAAAATAGCCTTGTGGGTTCTGCAGAGGAGCTGTGTTTTCTTTGTTTGGGCAACTCAAAGTACATTTAAAAGAAGCCCATTATTTCAGAACTATTTGCTACATATAGCATTAGAGAGGCTTGAAGGTGGCTTTTGCTAATTAAATATTTATCAGTAAAAGCTTAACAACAATTTCACTTCCTCTTCAGCATTCAAATAAGGGGTCAATGTGTCCCAGAGGAGAACCAGGGAAATGATGAAACATTTCTAGTGACTCCTCTACTGCATTCCTCATAACCCTTGCAATTCTAGATGAATATCTTGCCTGCAATATATTTCACACCTTTATCTCTCGGAGTCTCTACTTGGGGAAATCTTTCGCATTCGCTGGCATAGAGCAATTAATTTCCTGTTTGGGGAAAACAAGGTAAAGTACTGGCCCCAAATATAAAAATGTTAAAGGAGCAGTTCAAGAAAATCAACAAAGAAGCCCTTGGCACATGTGGATCCTGTATCATAGACCTTGTATTTATCCACCCAACAAGAATGGACCAGATACAGACTCCTAGTTAGCAGTATGCTTGCTGCCATGGAGACCATGAAAAAGGCGGAATCACCCTGAGAATGTCTTGCATTTCAGCAGAAAGATAAGGTATGCAAAGAATCAATAGTACAAGGTGGCCATGTCGAGTGTTCTTGTTTAAATATTAAATGCCCCCTACAGGTTCATATTTTGAATTTTTTTTTAACTTTTTATGAGAGTGAATGATTTTGCCTTCATGTGTGCATGTGCATGCCTGGTGCATGTGGAGGCCAGAGGAGAGCAATAGAGTCCCTGGAACTGAGGGTTGAGAGCCACTGTGTGAGTTGTGGAAACAGAACCCAGACACTTTGCAAGCGCAGCATGCGCTCCCAGCCACTGTGTCACCACTCCAGTGGCCGGGCTTATTTTCTGTGTGCTTGCTTTACCAACTGATTGAATGAACTTGGAAGCAGAAGAGCCACTGGAAAGTGGGTGTGTGAAGGCCACTGTCTCTGGTGCTTTCTCTGCTTCTTGGTCCTCTGCATGTGAACAGCCTCTGTCTCCCACATCCACCAAGACAGGTGGTGCCACTGCTCCATGCCTTCAATGCTATGACAGACTAACATCCCTTAACACTGTGAGCCAAAACTTTCTTAAGTTCTTCCTGTCAGGTATTTTGGTTACTGTGTCATTAAACTTGTACAGCTGGCACCCCAGAAAACCTCCCAAGAAAGTGTCACAAATAGGGAATGGTATTTTAATGTGAAAACCAGAGAAGGGCTTTGGAGAAGGCGTTTCTTAAGAGAAGTGGTAGTGATAGCAGATGGAAAGAGGCTATCAGGAACTAAACAGGAATCAGGACCATCTGAAGCTTATATAGGTTACAAATAGACTACTTCATTTTTGTCTTTTAATTGTGATGGTACCTTCATGTGCATCAGTAGCCTGAAATATACACCCCCTTAGCCTCCTAGGCCATAAATCTTAAGCTGAGCTGTGCAGTCTAGAGTACCCATCTTTCTTTGTCTCTACCTGCAGGATTTTGAAGAAGTTACTTGTCTGAACATCCAGTTCTTCAAATAGTACCCACTTTACATTAAATCCAGTCACGCTCACACACACACACACACACACACACACACCACCACCACCACCACCACCACCACCACCACCACCACCACTACCAAAAAACATGAGTTAGAAGTAGAGTTAGAAATAGCAACCAGAGCTGCTGGCTCTGCACTTCCTGTATATTCAGATATATTTATCCTTCTCAGGTCTCTGATCTGGTTGAAGACCAGATAGTTATAATTTCACAGTTAAGTTTTAAGTTGTTTAGAAATTAAAAGGATGTTTTAGGTCTAAGAAGATGTTTTTTAGTTGGTAATACAAGTTAGGCTGGAAACTGAGTTAGATATAGAACTTTAAACTCATTGAGATAGATAATAGAATATTAATATCAATTGCCAAATATGTATGGACTGGACATTGGGAATGTATGTTATACCATATAATTTTCATAATTTTGGCCTAATTATTCTTATTGTTTTATTGTTATAAGAAAAAGGACCTTTTATTGAACTAAAGGGGGGAGCTATTGGGGGGAAAAGATACACCTTAAATTTTAAAAATAAGTAGATAGGAGGGTGAGGGGGAAGAGGCTAGGAGGGAGGGACTGGGAGGGGTGGAGGGAGGGAACTATGATTTCAATGTAACTTGAAGAAATAAATAAATGTTGAAAGGAAGGAAGGAAGGAAGGAAGGAAGGAAGGAAGGAAGGAAGGAAGGAAGGAAGGAAAAGAAAGAAAGAAATAGCAACCAGTTCTTCAGGATAACCATTCCTCTTCTACGCAGTCAATTTGTATGAGCCTACATTGTTCCTCATGGGCTGAATATATGAATTGGCCCTTGCAATTAATAGTATTTCTTTGGCAATGTGACCAACATCAGGTACATCTGGACCGATGACCCAGGAACTTACTGTTGCAATAGGAATTCACTTTCTGGTATGGTGCCAAGACAAGAATATCAAAACCTAGAGCAGCTGGTGTGAAGACACACTGGACTTCAGAGCCTGTGCAGGAGGACATCTGACTGGTTAGTGCACCACTCCGAAAAGGCTTGTCATTTCCATTGCTCCTGTCCTGATACACTAAAATGAGGACAACAGGGCACTATCAAAATATCCAGAAAACTGTCATTGAACTCATCACATGGACAGGATCTCCTGTGTCTGGACATCATTGCGAGCACAGAGGGGACACCCAAGCTTTCATAAAACTCTCTCTCTCAGGTGCTACTTGGCCACATGGGCTCACTAGCTTCAAATCTACACCAATACTACTTTCTCCAACTTTTAGCTATTTGCTTTTTGTTATCATCATCATCATCATTATTATTATTATTATTATTATTATTATTATTATTATTATTATTTAGGGTTGAGAATTGAATGGAGGACCTTGCTCATGCTAGACTGGTACCCTAGTCATTCCTGGTACCATAACCCATTCCTCCTTGTATCACTTTCTATTCTGAGATTAGATCACCAAGTTACCCAAGCTAAACTTGAAGTCAATCTACAGTCATGGCAAGCCTTGAACGTGTGATCCTCCACATCCCATCTCCCAAGTAGCTAGTATTACAGACCCATATCCATACTCCTGCTGCAATATTCACATATTTCTCACATATATTGTAATTATATATATATGGCAAATTGATATGCTGTCTTGCTGATTTTATTGATGAAATTGGCCAAACAAACAGATGTGACTGCATCTTTCATATATAATTTGGATTAGGTGGATTGTATTTTGTAGTTAATAAATAATTCCTAAGTATAATTCTATCTTTAATTCTCATTTACTACTAGGATTTAAGTAGTCAAGTGAACGTGATTTTGGATGTGGATGGATGTGGTTGTGAGCATACAGTAACCTTAAAAATCTAGATTAAATTACAATTGTAAGTGCTTCCACTGTGGCTCATAACACACACACACACACACACACACACACACACACACACACACACACTACACTACACTACACTACACTACACTAATCAGTCTCACAAACTCTGTTATGGTTTCTATCTGGAATGTATCTCAAAGCCATGCATTGGAGACTTGATTTCCACTTAATGGTATCATTAAGAGGTTGTGGAAAGTTTAGAAGGTAGGACCTACTTGTAGGGAATATTTCACTAGATGGGTACCTTAGAAGAGTATATCTTATCATCAGCCATTTGCTTACTGGCTATTGCTAGGTGTGCAACCTCTCATTCAACACCCTCCTGCCACCCTGAAGATTCAACCTTGCTGCAGACTTAAAACTAATGAATCTGGCTAGTGCTGGACTAAGCCCTCTGAAACTGTGAGCCACGAGAACTGTTTCTTCCTCCTAAGTGGTTTACCTCAGCTCTTCAGTTACAGTGATGGAAAATTAACCATCACATAGGCTTTTGCACTAATACTGAGAACTAGCAGAGTAGATACAATACAGCATCCCAGTATTCACTGTGCATCTGATTCCTGAGAGAGAGAGAGAGAGAGAGAGAGCTGAACATGGAAATGTGACATATGTCCCACTGTGTTTTTTTTTTCATCAAGAGCTCAATGGATGCTGAGTTGAGCTAAACCTTGTCTCCTATAATAACAGATACAACCTCATTCTACTAAAGCAAACTGGACTAAGTTAAACACAGTCTGTTTTTTCCATTGCTCATAAAACTCAGTCCAAAGAAATTTTATTCCTTACCATTGGTTAAAAAAATACCTAAAGCTCACAGGCTAGATGATACATTTTAAGCCTAATACTTCTCAAACATAAGTGCATTCTAGAATCCCTTGGGGAGCTTTTTAGACTCCAATTGCCCGAGTTACATCGTGAATCAATGGAAGGAGAACTGGTGGGCAGAACCCATTTGTTAAAGCTCCCCAGTTAGTTCTAATATGCATCCAAAAGTCCAGTGCAAGAACACTGCTTCAGAGAGTGGGAAAACTACAGTAACTGTAGTAATCATGCCAACTTATTATTGGTAATATATGTTGGCTTACTCCAGATGAAATTTGGAATATGACTGTCTCTTTAACAGTAATGCTAAAAAATATTATTTCTGGTCCCATTCCTATTAGTAGAATTATTGACACCTAAGCTGCCTCTCTCATTCAAGTGAGAGGGCCACTCAGTTTCTGGAGTTTATCCTCCTCTTCTCTACCTCTTTCCTGCTGGAACTGTTGGGAGCTCCACCCACTCACAGCACTGAAGATCTGGCAGTGACTGCATAACCTTGCCCCTCGTGCCTACAACTCACCCACTCCTTCCTCTTGCCACTGCCCAGTGGGTTCTAAATTTGTAGATTCATAGAATCATTTAGAGGGCTTATGATAATGGGTTCCTTGGGTCTACCTCCATAGATTCGCATTGAATAAGACTGGGCTAGGGATTGAGAATCTCCATTTCTGGCAATCTCAAGGTATAATCAATGTAAACAACTTAGAGAACTCCTATCATAGCTGAAAAGTCTGACCCAAGCATAATCAATGAAATGTTCTCATTCTTGACACATACAAGCCCTGAAGCCTAGAACTTTCATTTTCTAAGGTTTTCATAACAAAATACCACAGCCCATGTGACTTAAAGAGCAGAGATTTGTTTGAGGGCAGAAACACAAACTCAAGGTGTTAGCAAGCCTATGCTGCCCTCTGAAATCTATACTGAGAGAATGCTTCCTTGCCTCTTCTTGGTTGGGTTGGGCAGTGATCCAGGATGAATGCATCACTCACTCAGTCTCTGCCTTAGTTGTCACACTGACTCTTTTCAGCCTAAACATCTATGTCTTTGTTTCTATTCTCCCTCCCTTGATACTGGCTAAAAGACTCATCTACTTCAGCAGATCACCTTAAATGATTACAATGGCAGTGATCTTATTTCTAAATAACATTGCAGGTAAGGTACTCTCTTCTATGTTTTAGCAGGGACACAGGTCAAATTTAAAACATAGTTTACCCCAATAGGTCAGTATGGGCTAAATTTCATCATCAACACGTAGAAATGGAGTACCCCTGGAGCATCCTCCAAGAAGAGAAGACAGTAACACATGTGCAGAGAGCTAAAGGCTTCTGTGGGATTTTCCAGAGAAGATGTCTTGATTCTAAATGCTCTCTTATTCCTCACTTCTGCCATTCACACCCTGTTTCTATGAGATACATACAGCTCCTTTTACCTAAAACATGTCTTTTTTGACTTGCTTTATTATGATTGAAACTTTATCACTTACATCAGAGAGTGGTGTCTTCAAGCAGATGTAACTCACCTGGTCCTAGTAGGCCATGAATAACTTCTTCCAGAATGCCATTTGCAATCTCTCCACCTACTGCTGATGCCCAGACCTTGAGCTATTTCAGCCTTTGATTCATTGTCCTTGAGAAGAAAACTAGCTATCCCTCGACCATTTTAGGCTCTGAGGAATACAAAGTATTTCACATGCCATCTTTTGAAGGATATCTAGTGACATATCCCTTGCATGTAATTGTATTTTTTTTAACCCCATCACTCTTCTCTGGCATAGATGGACTCCCAAGAGCAGGAAGTGCTGAGCTAGCTGAGTATGAATACACCAGGGCTACTCTGTGAGCATTCTGTTAGGACCGTGATACAATGCTTAGTTAGAGACTAATGATGAACACTCAACCCGCTCTCCATTCCAGTGCCTTTGGTACCCTAAACCCTCTTTTAAGAGGAAGGAGGATGGCCATTAGTACTACCTGGGTCTCTTATGATGAGAAGGACTTAGACTGAATGTTTTCCATTCCTCCTCAAGTCCACTGTGCACACCTCATTGACCCTCACAAAGTGAGGGTCCATGAATTACAAGACTTAGGTCTCTCCCCACTGGCTTTTGAATGGGCTCTGTCGTCAAGAAGGGGCATGGAAAAGAAGACTGAAGGGAAGTCGGAGAGAGAAGAATATTTATGTCACCATCTCATTCCCCAGGGTTGCCATCAATCGACTGTGTCACTCAGGAAAAGATGGCAGCTCCTGTCAGAATGTCTACACCACAGTCTTGTCTCACTCATGCCTACCATGACTGGCCTCTACGCCATCACAGGTTCCACAACTCCAGAGAAACTCCTTTTTCTTGCTTCATCAAATCTTAAGAAATGTCAAGGTCGGGAATTTCTCAGTATTTGTTTAGACCCATGTGCTAGGATTCTGACTTGCTGTTTGTCGTTGATGACTCAGTTACTTCTCCCCTTTTGTAGAGCCCAGGGGTTTTTAACCTGAGGTGCAAAGTAGTACCAAGTGGGAGCATTTAGCAATCATCCTGCTGAAATTACTCCCTTCGTGGGTTTAATCAAAATTACTGAGGGCAGAGTTGTAAGCTAAGAAACAGTAGACAGTTTACACACAAGGAAGCTGAGTTTCTGGAGCTCAGAGTTTTTCTAAAAGTAATGGAAATGAAACACTAAATCCAGTCTTCCTGACTCTTACTCCAGACCACTGCCAGCATGAATACTGCAGTTTCTTGCTGTTTATTTTAACCTTTCTGTCTGTTATTGTATTAAGACTCCTCCAAGGTCAAAAACAACCTCTTCCCCTTTGATTGATACCACCCTACAGTGTCTATCACATACTCAGTATACAGTGAGCCTTTAATGAAACATTGACCTACTGGCTATATATTCTGAGACACAGTTCCTTTCTTTTCTTTTTTTCTTTTCTTTCTTTCTTTCTTTCTTTCTTTCTTTCTTTCTTTCTTTCTTT
>CAJQZJ010009840.1:6773745-6848123 GCA_907164525.1 Lophiomys imhausi
TGTGTGTGTGTGTGTGTGTGTGTGTGTGTGTGTGTGTGTGTGTGTGTCCATTTGTCTATCTGTCTGTCTGGGGTGGCAAAGAAATTAAGGAAAACTCGGTGACTTCCACTTAATGTTGCTGTGAACCCTGAGCCAATCTAAACACGGTGTACTTATGAAAAGTTACTAATCACTCCATAATAATAAAACTATGCAGTGCCTTCCAGTGCCTATCAACTGCCAGGCACTGCATAGTTAACACATAAGCTGGGGACTCTTCACACTTCCAAATAAGGAAACTGAACACAGAGAACCTGAGGGACGTTATTCCAGGTTACAATCGTGCTGAGGGGCTAGGGTTAAAATCTAGGGCTTCTCCCTTGGATCCAGGGAAGTTACGTAGAATACTTTCAAGATCTAGAGGGCTCTCTATTCCAGTCCTGTGTTTCTGACTCAGCAGGTCATTGTGAGGCCTGAACTTCTTATTTGAAGATTTATTTTTATTTTTAAACTATGAATATGTATATGAGAACCTGTACGTGAGTGCAGGTACCTGCAGAGGCCAGAAGAGGGCGTCAGATCCTCTGCAGCTAGCATTTCCGGCAGTTGTGAGCTATCTGGTACTGGCACTGGGAACTTAATTCTAGTCCTCCCCAAGAGCAATATGCACTTGTAACCACTGAACCTTCTACCTCTCCAGCTCAAGATTCTATATTACTAACATGGTCTGGGACCCTCATCTTGAACAAGAAAAGTCGAGAGCAAAACTCTGTGCTCCCAGACTTTAACTGAAACGCTAATGCTTCCCCATTGACTGCGTAATTCGTCTCATTGGTCACGTTAATCAGGAATTTGCATTTCGGTGTCAGGGCTCATTCTGTTTTTGCTCAGATCATTTAAAAACAGGGACTCTGCCAACTTTTGCTGGAAAAAAAGCTGGAGAGACTAGGACAGGACTCTGTCTCAAGGCCCCAAGCCCAGAGCCAAGAAATCAACCTGGCCTGTGTCTTCAACTCTCCCTAGACTTCCCATTAAGTTGAAAGCAGACTAAACTTCCTCCCAGTGCTTTGGAGACTCTGATGGTCTGTCCCTTGCCTGTCCATCTTACTCTTAGCTCTTGGTCATCATATCTAGAAAGACACACTGGCCTTTCTAGAACAAGACAGGCCTTTCCCCCCTTCCTACTCAGGCCTCTGTTCTTTTTGCTATCTCTGCTCCCTTTCCCTCTTATTTTTGACAGCCACTGAGTCCTTATTTTCAGCTATATATTTTGTAACTTCATTTACCTCAATTTAGTCTGTAAAAGAAAATTATGAAAAAAAATATTTTTTGTTTTCAAGTCTTAAATACTTTAATTATAATTCTGGAGTCAGACAACAGACCAGATCAAAATGATTCAGAATTTCAGAATGCTCCATTTTACCAAATGGGCAGGTGTCATTCATAGTCAGAGAGGAGAACGTAAGGTGGAATCCATTTGATTGGTTACAACCCCTGTCCATCTCACTTGACTATGGGTTACATAGTTGGCCATCTACTGCTTATCATGATAGGTTACAGTTTGTGGTATATGGAGAAACCCTAGGTCTCACTTAGAACATGTACCCAATTTTTGGGCCAAACTCATACATCAATCTAAGAAAATCCCAGCAAGACATTCATCTGAGAATCCTCTCCCCTTCCTTCTGTGAAGATACACCTACAAATACTCCTAGTGTGAAACAAGGAAAGAGCTTTGTGGAGGAATAAATTTCAAGCCCCAAGGCACTGTGCCAGGCAGCTCCCTCACACTGCTTGGCACCCCCTTTTCTGAGTGTGTTAGATAGTATCAAGGGCCCTTCAAGTCTCAGCCACACTCAGATGGCATTTATGACCTGTGTGTGACAGTGCCCAGTTCTAACAGGACTGACTCACAGTGTGCAACTTATAGCAAAACTGCCTAGGGTGCACCCCCTTCCTCTGGCTCCTGACTTCTGTTCCCAACTGTAGGTGTCATTTGGGGTTCCAAGCATGATACTTATTCCATGAATGAATACAAAATGCTGAATCACTTCCACATAGAACTCTTTGGTATTGGCCATCCTGTTTAAAATTCTGTACCCTCCTCCAAATTTCAGCATGCACACCACCCCCTTCACATAGTGCTTACTGCCATCTGGTGTACTCCATGCTTTACTTATTCAGGTTTTTACTGTACTTCCTCCCCCACTCAGAGCTTGCAGGAGTAGTAAATTTTGCCTGTTCATTCATCGCTACATCTCCAGTGTTTAGAAAAGTACATTATGTATAGTAAATGCTCAATAAATGATCGTGAATAGGTGACTCTAAATTAACTGCCTTGTCAGTTGGCACACTCTCTACTGTCGGGATGATCTGAAAGCTGCTTGTATTCGAGTGTTAATTGCTTGCCCCCTGTCTTCCTTACTTCCTTACTGATGCAATGAAAGCTCACCTACTAGGTCATCTCCCGTTGGTTGAATAAAGTTGCCTGTAGCCTGGGCTAGGCAAGGGAGAAAGGTAGGTGCTAAGGTTCACAGGCCTGAGGGTAGCAAAGGATCACAGAAGAAGGACAGACACCATGGGTTAGGCAGATCAGAACTCCACATGGCCTGTAGGATCAGCATGGCATGGAGAGATACAGTCCACATGGAACATGCACAAGTATTTATGGGGATTTGGGCTAGAAAGTAGAAAGTTAGCTTAGAGGGTTAAGATCTGCCTAGATCTGGGTACTTAGTGGATTCCAACAGGTCTCAGTGTGTTTATTTATAAGTGGTGGGTGAAAGAATAATATTGCAACCCTAATAATCTAAATATCAATTATGAATATTAATATTTCTTGCAAAGCTTTGCTGTTGTTTTTTTTTCAACTGTTATTGTCTTCCCCTGTGCTGCTCTTCACCAAAAATAAACTTCCCAAAAGGAAGATTACAGTGGGCAGCAGTATGTTTATTCTGTCTTGAATCCCTAGCAGGTGGTGCAGATGGAATACAACAAACATATAAGGAAAGCTCCTTGACCCTCTAAAGGGCAGCATTTCAAGCCAAGATGCAAGGACTTTAGGCTTTCACTAATAAATTCCTCCTCTGGACTTCAGACATGACACATGGGACCCCTTTAGGCAATGTGAAGGGTGTCATAATAGGCTTCTCTGGACAGGATTGTTACGGTGGAGCTCTGACAACCAGGGGTGCATGAGGACTGCCTTGGCTCAGCTTTCACAAACTTTCCAGCAGTTGTCTCAGAACTGTCCCAGAAAAGATGAGGATAGAAACACCCTGTCAGTTTCCAGGGCTCAGCAGGCTTCATTTAGAGAGAAGACAGTATGCTTATTAACGGAGAAGACATGTTTAGTTTGGATATGTGGGAAGACTGGCAACTACCCACAGGGTTTTTAAGTCTAGCCGCCTTCAGGAAATTTATAGGAATGAAATGACCTTTTCTCTGACAAATGGATTGCTTCGACTTGGCAAACCTCCACCTTTCCACCTGCTCTGAATCTCCTATCTTGATCATCTTTGTCCTTCAAAGTGGTGAAGGTAGTATATATTTTGGATTTAAAAGTAAACAAGACTGGGAAATGCTAAATGAAGCAAAGCTGTTTCCCTTTTCAGCAGAGTATTTTGTGAGGCTAACAGGACATATGCACTCCGGAGAAATGAGGTGAGACGCTGTGCCTTAAAGAAGAGGCTTCAGTCCCCAGAGAGCTTAAGGCAGAAGACGCCTCACCTTCATTAACATAGAAAGAGGCAAAGA
This sequence comes from Lophiomys imhausi, assembly GCA_907164525.1. Taxonomy (NCBI): domain Eukaryota; kingdom Metazoa; phylum Chordata; class Mammalia; order Rodentia; family Muridae; genus Lophiomys; species Lophiomys imhausi. The sequence continues at coordinate 6,777,481 of CAJQZJ010009840.1, forward strand.
GCTTACAAACCAGGGTACTCTTGGACGCAAAATTTCAGTTTTGTTCTTGGTTTTTGTTTTATTTTCTTGGAGAGCTAGCCCTTTCCTTTCCCTCTCATTCTTTTTTATATCTATTCTTCCCACCTGTGAGACTCAGGAGCACTCAGGAATAGAAAATACTCAGATGTTTCATTAGCAAGGATGCCCATAGCAATACCACAACAAAGCTGTTTAAACAAAGATGTCTTCCAGTTAAGGAATCCAGAAGTCCAAAATCAAAATGTTATCAGCTCAGTTTTTTCTGAGGACCTATGCCAGTCCCTCCTCGATTGCTTTTTCTCTCTTTTCTTACATCATTTTCCATTTGTACATGACAGTCCCTGCAGACAAATTTCCCCCTTTTATGAAGACATTCTCCTGAATGCACTAGGGTTTTCCTTGTTCAACCCATTTTACTAATATCATCTAAAAGTATTTTAATACCAAATGAGAAGGTGAAAAGTGTTAGGGCTTCAAAATTAAGAGGACATAATTCATTCCACAATGGATATCTACCTCGTGTGTGTGTGTGTGTGTGTGTGTGTGTGTGTGTGTGTGTGTGTGTGTATGTTTGTGTGTGGAGAAAGTCATTAAAAGCCTGAAAGAGTCAGAAGGACATTTATGCCTTTATGTATTGATCTAGTACTTGCTGTCTCTACCACAGTCAAGGCAAAGGTAACCCCTAGCAGTCATTAGTGAAATTGGACTTGAGTCTCTGGTGAAAGCTATTGCCTGAAGAACAAGGCACCATCTCTTACTTTCCTGGGTTTTTGCCATCCACCCAACTACATCGTTAATTTTTTTTATTTATTTCAGTTTTGTTGGGTTAGAGTTTCCAGCAACTGCCAAGGAGTGGTTCTCACTCCTAGATGCAGGTCCTATAAGACCAGTGAGTTAAACATGGTAGGTGGCACTTTAGTCTTGTAATGGTAGTGAAATTCACTCCAGAGTCAACAGAAAATTATAAGTTTTCTCTCATAAGGAGAGTGAATTAGTAATAACAAAACTGCCCACATAGAAATCCCCAAGCACAGATGGTAAATTTTACCAAACTTTTAAAATATAATCATAATACTTCCTTTTCCCCCTCTTTCTACCTCTTCCCATGGTTTCTCATCACTCCCTTTCAAACTGATGGCCTCTTTTTATTTAATTACTATTGTTACATGTATGTATAAATATATAAATATAACCTGTTGAGTATATTCACCAGTGTTTGTGTGTATATGATTTTAGCATTGTTTATTTTGTATTGGATAACTAATTAGGATTATCCAATTATGGGATTTATCCCTAGGAGACACCAATATTCTCTCTCTCTTTCTCTCTCTCTGCAATCATTAGTTGTCTGATGTTCTGTCTAGAGGTGGGAACATGTGTAATTTTAATTTCCCCCTTTCACATTTGTAACAGAAATTTTTTGTTTATCACACATATATTTATTAATATTTAACAATCACCTATATAGTTCCTAAATCCTAAAACCCAAACCCTAATTCTAAAACCTGTAATCTAAGAATATCTTAATACCTAAAATACTCTAATATCTATAAAAAACAAAAACTTAACATTAACTTAAGTTTCTTAAAAGGATATTAATTCTGTTGGTGTGGATCCATTGTGATGGCTGGTTTCCAACAAGTCTTTCAATCTTAAAGTCTGAGAATCTTATTTGTCAGGTCTTAAGGCCATTTTTTAAATTTAATCTGTTCTGACCACTGATGTAGGGTAGTCTTTTAATCAGCCAAGAATTGCCTCTACAGTCCTAGGGCCCAATTATTTACAAGATTAAAAGTTTATCCAAGGGCCAGATAAATGGCTCAGTAGTTAAGAGCACTGACTGTTCTTCCAAAGGACTCTGGTTCATATCTCAGCACCCACATGGCAGTTCACAGCTGTCTGTAATTGCTGGGCATGGTGGCACACGCCTTTAATCCCAGCACTCAGGAAGGCAGAGTCAGGAGGATCTCCGTGAGTTCAAGGCCAGCCTGGTCAAGGATACACAGAGAAACTCTGTCTCAAAAAAAAAAAAAAAAAAAAAAAAAAGTTTATCCAAATTGACTTGCAGTTCAGCTCACTGTTCTGTTGCACTGGGGCTCCAAGGGAGATGCTTCTCTGCTCTGGCATTCTGGAGTTCCAGGGTAGATGTCTCCAAAAGGCTCTGCCTCTACTCTCTTCCCTTGTGTGGACTACTGGCAGGTCAGCACAAACCAGTGACGTACTGTGGTATGTGGTCTCTCAGCATGTGTTGGCAGAAGAAGAGGAGGAGGAGGGTGGGGCGAGGCCAAGTGGGCTTCCAATTTAATTCTCCTTTGTCGTGATGATCTCAGGGTGACATCCAGCATTCTTGTTGCCCTGGTTCCTGGTGGGCTTTTCAAGGCACACCCCCACAAGTGTCCATCCTGTGGTCCCATGATCAATGACATCATATGTGAGGCTTTTTAGCATCTCCCTTTAATGGCAAACACATCCAGCCATAATTGGTTCCACCCATATCTTTTACCTGAGACATCAAGCTTCTGCTAATCCAAAATCCCATGCTGCTAGATGCTACATTAACGTCACTAACCCTACCACACACATTACTATATCTGTTGGTATTTTCATTATTAAACTTGTTTAGGAAGCCATAATGTTGAATTATCATGTGTGTACCTTCCCTTTCATTTCTAGAAGACACATTCTCACATTAGACTTCCTGTTCCTCTGCAGTCTTTCTACAGAGGAACTACACTCTATTCCTTGATGTTCCTTGAGCCTTTAGTGCAGGAGTTGTGTTGTAGATCTGCCCATTGGAGCTGGGCCCCTCAGGATTCATTGATCTCTGAATTATGACCAATTGTGGCTTTCTATAATGGGTTTTGTGTGCTGTACAGGGAAGCATCTTTGATGTGGAATGAGAGTTACTATACCACGCCTGGGCATATGCCCTGAGGATTGGACAACCTACTCCACAGATACTTGCTTAGTAATGTTCATTACCATTCTAGTCACAATAGCTAGAAAATGGGAACAAGTTCATGGCTTTCAACAGATGAATGGATAATAAAAATGTGATACATACCATACATACAAGGAAATGTTATTCAATTGTAAATAAAATGGAAATAAAAAATTTCAGGTAAATAGATAGAACTAGAAAAGCTTATATTGAGTAAAGTAATCGAGATCCACTGAGACAAACGGTGCATGTTCTCACTCATCTGTGGTTCCTAGCTCTAAATCCTCAAGTGTGAGTATGCAACACTAGTAACCATGGAAACCATAAAGTATAAAAAAAGACCATGGGGGTGGGTTATCTGGGAGGGGTATATCTGGGAGGTGAAATGAAGTGTGAAACAGGAAAAATGAGGAGGAGGCTTCTAATTAAATATGAGGGAGGAAGGTCATTACAAAAGAAAATGGGTGGAGAAGGGACAAATAACGCTAAAGATATTTGATAAACTGTCAAGGAATCATACTATTCTATATTTACTTAAAATTATATATAATACATATATATATAATTATACATAATGTAAGTGCATGTGTATACACACATACCCACAAACATATATATGATACATATATTTATCACAAATATATTCGTGATATATTAAATATCTTAATATTTATATATATTAAACACCAATTAAATGAAGCCATCCCCCATGGCAAGAAATTTTCAAATGTACAACAGTGGCACTCATATCTTGGTGGTAGAAAGCAGCTAATTTGACTTAAGTTCTCCTCAATGAGAGGCAAATGCTGCCTGGTACTATAAACCAGGCCGACTACTTATGGCTAGTAAGGTTGTGTTTTTCACTACAAACCTTCTATTTTCACTTGACTAGATCAATGTAATTCCTAACAGCTTTCTAAAACTTATTCCTAATTTTCTATAAAAGATGAGACCCTCACCAATTCATTCTGTGAGGTCACTGGTGCCTGATACTAAAATTAAAAACTAATTATATCACAAGAAAACAAAAGGACAGACTACTATCTCTTGAGAAAATGGATGTAAAAATTTCCCACAAAATCGACTCTAATAGATCCCATCCAAATATCAAAAGGAGACTGTGATAGCTATTCTTGGTTACCAACTTGTCTACATCTGGAATTAATTAAAACCCAGAAATGGTAGGGCATGTCCATGGGGGATTTTTGCTTAATTTGAAGTGGGGAGATCCACTTCTAATCCGGATCTTTGAGGTCAGGAGATACACCTTTTACACAGATCTTTTAAGGTGGGGAGACACACCTCAAATATGAGCCACACTTTTTGCTGGAAGCCTATATAAAGACACGGAAGCTTTTGCTTTTTACCTGTTTGTTGTCCCTAGGAAGTGCACTCCTTCACCGGCATTATAACCTACTTCTTTTGGATTCTGCCATATACTGGAGACCAACCTCATGGAATGAACAACTACTAGATTCTTGGACCTGCTGTTTATAGACAACCATTGTTGGACTAGCTGGACCACAGCCTTTAGGTTATTTTAATTAATACCCTTTCTCTCTCTGTCTGTCTCTGTCTCTCTCTCTCTCTATATATATATATATATATATATATATATATATCATATATATATATATACACATATGGATTCATTCTATAAGTTCTGTTACTCTGGAGGATCTTGGCTAATATAGCGTCATTTCCAGCAGACTACGCCTATCTTCTCATAGGAGTTCCCTCACCCACCCACCCCATTCCTTTGTCTCTGCTGCCAACTGCCACAGACATTCTCTGGGAACATACTGGCCAGGCTATACCAGCCAGGGAAGCAGGTAGGTGATATTAAGACCTTCATTGTCCCTCTTCTCCTCCAAATTCAGTCCCTCAGTTTCGACCCCATCTCTGCAGCAGACCACCTGCTGTAGTCTCTCCTCCCTCCCTGCCCCCATTCTCAGAGTCTAAACAGATCCTTGTGGTACAACCTGCTTTCTTCCCTTCTCTGAACCCTCTCGGCCCACCCTCCTTCTGGCTCCAAGTATCAGCCTCCAATACCTAAAAAACACAAGCTAACTGAACTCTCTTGTGGCCAAACCTGGCAGGATCTCAGAAGCATTCCCTACACGGCAACTCTTAGCTACAAAACTCTCCTGAGAACCTGAGAGGGCAACAGAAAGCAAAGAACAGAATACCGACCCAATGAAGACAAGACCACGTATCAACCTAGAATTACCATCTTCCCAAACCCAGATGCCTGGAAGCAACCATGAAAACACAATTGTATCCAAAATAATACATCTGTACTAAAGGCAAGCAAGCCACTACAGTAGGCCCTAAAAAATGCAACACAACTGAAGCACAAGACAAGGACTTCAAAATAGACTTTGATAAAAGTGTTAGAGGTCCATAAAGAGGAAATGAATCCCTTAAAGAAATCTATGAAAACACAAACAAACAGTAGAATGAAGTAAAGAAAGAATTTAAGACCAAAAAGTGGAACTAGAATCAATGAAGAAAACTCAAACTGAGGGGAAAGTTAGAAATTGTGAATTTAGGAACTTGAACAGGAAACTCAGAGGCAAGCCTCACCAACAGAATATAAAGGATAGAAGAGAGTATCTCAGACACTGAAGACAAGATAAGAGAAATCAAATCCTAGGTCAAAGAAAATGTTAAATCTAAAAAATCCTGGCACAAAACATCCAGGAAATCTGGGACACTATCAAAAGACCAAGTCTAAGAATAATAGGAATAGAAGAAGTTGAAGAACCCAGGTCAAAGGCACAGAAAATATTTTCAACAAAAATAACAGAACAAAGTTTCCCTAACCTAAAGAAGGGGTGCGTATCAAAGTACAGCAAGCATACAGAGCGCCAAATAGACTGGACCAGAAAAAATTCCTCTCAGCACATAATAATCAAAACACTGGATTAACAGAAGAAAGAAAAAATTTTAAAAGCTTCAAGGGAAAAAGACCAAATAACATATAAAAGCACACCTGTTAGAGTAAGACATTAATTTTCAATGGAGACTCTAAAAGCCGAAAGAGCTAGGAAAGATGCTCAGCAAACTCCAAAAGAACACAGATACCAGCCCAAACTAATATACCAAGAGAAACTTTCTATCACAGTAGATGGAAAAAGAAAGATAGTCCATGATAAAACCAAATTTAAGCAGTATCTATCTGGAAACCCTGCCCGACAGAAGGTGCTAGAAGGGAAACTCCAACTGAAGAGGCTAACCACACCCAAGAAAATGCAAGGAATAAATAATTCCAGACCAGCAAATCAAAAGAAGGTGGGACCCCGCACCAGAATAACAAAACAATATGAATCAACAGTGCACTGCTCATTGATAACTCTGAACATCAATGGTGAAAATTCCTTCATAAAAAGACATAAACTAGCAGAATGGATGCAAAAACATGACCCATCCTTCTGTTGCATCCAAGAAGCACACCTTACCATCAAGAATAGACATCATCTCAAGATAAAAGTATGGTGGAAAAAGGAAAAAGATATTCCAAGCACACAGAGCTAAGAAGTAAGCCAACTATAGCCTTTTATTATCTGACTAAATAGACTCTAAAGCAAAACTATTCAGAAGAGATAGGGAAGGTCACCACATACTCATCAAAGGAAAAATCCAGCAAGAGGACATTGCAATCCTTAACATCTAGCACCAAACACAAGGGCACCCAAGTTTATAAAAGAAACGCTACTACAGCTTAAATCACATATAGTCTCTCACACAGTGATAGTGAGTGACTTTTGCCAATAGACAAGTAAGTCATCTAGACAAAAACTAAACAGAGAAATGCTAGAGCTAACTTACTTTATAAACCAAATGGACCTAATGTATTTACTTAACATTTCATCCAAACACAAAAGAATATACCTTCTTCTCAGCACTCATGGAATTTTCTTCAAATTTGACCACATACTCAGACACAAAGAAAATCTCAGCAATGTTGACTTTCATGACCTAGGCAGATCTGCCTCTTTGAAACTTGGGATCTGGTGGGTGGGGGGATGGGGAGCTGGAGAATGGTGGCATTGGGGCTAGAAACCAAAGATAGCTTCAGTTGAGACAAGATGAAGAAATCTGTCCTGTTACACTACTTCAAAAATGGCTGACTCCTCTTACCAGAGGAGTGGAGAAGATGGCTATGAAGCACACTACAAGCCCAGGTAACTCACCCTCTGCTAGCCTGAACCTCTGGTCCCAGAGAAACCAACTTGTGAGGGGAACCAGGGCCCAGCTGCCCTGAGCTTTCCCTGGAGGCAGCAGTCCTCTCCTGGAACAACAGGTTCAAGAGAATGGCAGAATTCTGAGAACCTGGGCCTGACTCTGGTGGAAGAGTGAAGGTTATCATTGTTTATGGTAATGTTGACTAATATTTTGGAAAGAAAAGAGAACATGGACACGCCCACCAGTGGACAGTATATGTAAAACCATTAGAAATGAGCACATGCCAACATATGTGAAGAAAATCCCGTTTAAATAACATGAAAGCTATGGCACTCCCTTAAGAGTCCTTACTAAGCCTCCATATGCAATTACTGAAACAGGATGGGGGTGAATTTGAAATAATCATCAAAATGCTTTTCATTGACCCTAGTGAAAGACCAGTAACTCTGTATGATTTACTAAAGCTGTGCCAGCCTGACAGCAACGCAATGTTGGAGAAAAAGACAGCATTTTCAGAGTCCTAGGATGAAATGGTATTTCAAGACCCAACAGCAATGATGCAAGACTAACAACGCCTTCTTGTCAGCTGGAATTCGGAGCTTGTAAAAATGAAATAGAATTCTCAGAACTTGAACTGAAACCTGGAGAAAAACTGGAAGCTGCCAAGAAGCAAGAAGAAGAAAAAAGCTTAAGGAGAGATTAAAAGCAAGTCATGAAACAAATTAGTCTAAGAATGAACTGAGAAAACATGAAGAAGATGATCAAACAAAAGACATATAAACAAGTGGAAGGAAGTTAAGTGAACGGAGGGTGGACTCTGTAAGAAGAAGGACTTGGTACAGAGGCTGTGATGTTTCTGGGAGGAGCAGCCTGCAAATTTGCTGGCCGTGGTTTCTCAACAGTGAAGTCTAAGTACATGCACTGCTCAGGCAGCAATTTGTGGGAATTTCTTCTGTGTTCTGAGTTGATGCTCTGCAGCATTCCAAAATGGTAAGCATAATTTGAAAAGTGTTTTCTTGTAACTGTAAATTATAAACTATTTTTATTAACACTTATAAACACCTACTACCCAATAAACTCTATGAACCTTATAAGGACACCAGTCCTCAAGTGCAGGTCCTTTGAGGGCAACTGGTCAGCTGTCAGTCTGCAGGAGCACCGCAATAGCAGTCACTCTGTGCTCACCTGGCTATCGTGTTGCTGTGGGAGCTTCAGGTCTTCTTCTCTCCAGGCACCTCTGCTGTCTGTAGGCCCACGTGATCAGTCTGCCTCAGTTGTTCTGCCACAGCCATTGGGACAGGGCCAGCCATAAGTGGCTCTCCTCAGGCCACCACTGTTTGAACTAGCACAACTCCTTTGGGGCAGTTACTGTGCTCTGCTGCCTAGTCCTTGGCTTCATGGCCTTGCCAGCTTCTAGTGGCTCATCTGAGCCTTGCCACACCCTCATGTGACAGGGGTTACTCTACTGCCTGTTTTGAGGTCTCCCCAGAGCTTGCCTCATGTCTCTCTCAAGCATTAGGTGGCTGAAGGCCTATGGCCCAACGTAGCATCAGGTCTCTCTGCTCCCCATCTGGCTAATAAGGTCTTATGTAATGCCTCATTGGCTAGCCTGCCTGAGCTTGCTGTTTGAAGGTGCTGCTTCCTGTGGCTCTTCTAAGCTTTATTGGGCTTGCCCATGGCAGGAGCCTCTCTCAGACTTCTCTCAGTTTATATGCAGAAGCTTTTATCTGCCCACATCTTATTGCCTCAGGGCCAAGGCTGTTCTCGAGCAGGCTTGTAGCTGACAGTATTTGCACAGTTCCACTTGAGGTCCACTTTTCAGTCAGTGTGACCTTGGCCCCCACAGATGGTGCACGTCTGTTTCACACCTCCGCCTGTTGTGCCTCTGGAACCTCATGGACTCTGCCTCCACACCCTTGAGTACTCCTGCAGTAACAGGTGGTTCCCCAGCAGGTCTTGCAGGCCTGGGACTTTACAGCCATGCCCTGCAGCAGGGCACTCTCTGAGCATCACTCATGGGGTCATCTTTTATAGCTCCAAACAAGGCATTTCTTGGCTTCAGCCCAATCTGGGCTCAGCTCACCTAGACCAAAACTTTTCTAGCATCTTTCAAAGTGTGGCAGAATCCAGCAGTTAAATAGGGTTGAAAAGCAATGCCAAACCAAAAGCCCTGAACAGTTTCCTGAGCTTTCCTTTTTATAAAGGGTGTCTTCTCATTGGACCACGTGCTTTCTGCCAGGTATATCCACAAGTCATATGCCTCCTTTTAAGAAACTGTCCTTCAGTAGCCCTCACATATTCACTAAAGATATTTAACTCCCATTGCATTTTTAATACAAATATGTGTGTAGTTTATTTTCCTTTAGGCAGACATCAAAATTCTGTTATGAAGTCTAACCTGTACAGATTTTATACTTCTCTACTAGCTAGTGTTAGTGATTACTATGTGTATTTAATTTTTCAAGTTCTTATTTGCCCCCATTCTACTTCTTTTGTATATGATATGCCTGGTTAAGTATTCAATAAATGTAGTTTACTAATCCAAAACAAAGAAGAAAAGAAAATTCCAAGGACTCTACTTTTAAAAATCTATTAAGACTGGTAGATTTAATCAGCACATGTTTATTATATAAGATGAATATACAAAAATCAATGTTATTTCTTTACATTTGTGATAAAATGAAATTAAGAATGCAATTATATTTTAAGCCCATCAAAAGGTTTAAAATAAAAGGTGTCATGTAGTCCTGTAATCTCAGCACTTGGGAAAGTCAAGAGTTCAAGGCCAGCCTGGGCTACCTGCCAAATTTAAGACCAGCCTGGGTTCTAAGGTACCCTGTCTTAACAAACCAAATGAATAAAACATTTATAAAGAAGTTTAAGGAAAGAAATGCAAACTGTATATTTTGAACACTATAAACCTTGCTGACAGAAATTAAGAGGACCTAAAATAAACAGAAAGTTACTTAACATCAATGAATCAGAAGATGTGTTATTATTCAGGAGGCAATACTGGACAAACTGATCTATAGATTGATACAACAGCTATCAAAGCCCTGTTTGCATGTTTGAAGAGATTAACAATGTTAGGGCAAAGTTCCTAAAGTTTCCTTTAGAAATTAAAGGAACAAAGAATGTCCAAAGTAATCTTTTTAGCTGCACAACATACTACAGAACTATAGTAATCAAAACAGAGTGGCACTAGCAACAGGGTAGACAGAGTAAGTAATTCAAAACAGGGACAATAAATAAACTGGTGGGATTATTGTGAATTGACATTTGACAAGGATGCCAAGAAAATCTACAGAGGGAAAAGATCTTATCAACAAATATTGAAATAGCTGTCCATTCAAAAGAAAGAGGTTAGACCCTTGTCTTATTCTAGGTACATAAATTTAAATGATCAAAAGTCTAAACATAAAAACTAAAAATAATAAAAATATTGTATTTGTATTTATTATTATTGTGTGCTGTGCCTGTGTGTAAGTGCAGGCATATGTGTGTGTCAAGGCTGGCTTATGGAGGTCAGAGGACAACTCACAAAAGTTCTCTTTCTTCTTCCACCACAATTTTCAGGAACGGACTTGTGAGATAAGTGCTTTCACCCATTAGACCATCTTATTGTCCCTAAAAATAATAAAACTCTTAGGGGAACAAAAGGCATAAATATCTATGACCTTGAGTTATGCAATATTTCCTTAGATATGATACCAAAAACACAAGTGATAAGGAAAAACCAATTGATAAATGACACTCCCACAAACTTTATGGATGTTTTTCCTTCAAATAATGACATTAAGAAGGTAAAAACTCTGGGCATGGTGGCACATACCCTTAATCCTAGCACTTAGGAGGCAGAGGCAGGCAGATCTCTATGAGTTCAAGTCTAGCCTGGTCTCCAAAGTGAGTGCAAGACAGCCAGGGATACACAGAGAAACCCTGTCTTGGAAAAACAAACAAAAGGAAAAAAACAAAAACAAAAACAACCAAACAAACAAAAAACATAGAGGCATAAAATACTTACAATCATGTATTTGATAAGAGTCTTAGATTTTTGTGTGGAGTGCATGTATTAGTTTATGAATGGGGGAACCCATATGTGGAGGTCCATTACCTTGGGTGTCAGCCCATGCCTTTCACCTAGTATACACCAGGGTAACTGGCCTGGAGCTTCTGTGATTCTCCTATCTCTGTCTCCAATCCCCGTAGGAGTTGCACACTGCCACACTCAGCATTAAATGAGTTCTGGAGATCTGGATTCAGGTCCACGCTGCTTGCACAGCAAGCATGTTACCCACTGAACCATCCATTCAGCCCATCTTAAAAACAAGTTAAAGGATTTGAATAGATACAATGGCATGCAAAAGATGGGAAAGCACGGGAAAAGAGCCAGAACTCTTACACTGCTGTGGAAAGGTAACATTACTAGCTTCACTTTGCAAAACATCACAGTACTTTCTTAAAAGGTTTAGTACCTACTCTTTTATCTACCCAATCCTGTGTAATTACCAAAGAAGAAATAGTAGAATGTTAAAGTCAAGTACCAAATACATATGGACTGGCCATTGGGAATGTACATTAAGCCATATAACCCTCATAACTGTGGCCTAATTACCTCTGTTGTACTGTATTGTATTTGTTATTATAAGAGAAAGAGCCATTTGTTGGACTGAAAGGGGAAACTGTAGGGGGAAATAAGATATACCTTAAACTTAAAAGAAAAAAAAAAGGGAAGAGGATGGGTGGGAGGGTGGGAGGGTGGGACTGGAGGGGGAATAGGGAGGGGACTGCGATTGAGATGTAACTTGAAGAAATAAAAAATAAAGGAAAAAAAGAAAATAAATAAATAAAATATAGTTTTAACTATAAAAAAAAGAAAATTAACAATCAAGCGAGAATTTCACATGCATGCTCATGGTAGCCCATCAATTGATGAATGGATACAGAAAAGATGACATAACTGTATGATTGAATATTATACAGTAATTAAAATGAAATATTAATGCTTGATACAAGATGGGTCAATCTTGGAAACATTATGCCAAGTGAAAGAAATTAGTCTCAAAGGACCACATGCTGTTTACTTCCAATTACATGAAGGGTCCAGAAAAGGCAAATCTATAGAAACAGAAAGCAAATTAGTGACCGCCAAGGAAATGAGTGACAGGAGCGGATAATAAAGAATGACAGCTAATGGATAAAAATGTTCTTTCAATGTGATGGAAATGTTTAAAGTTAGATTTTGGTCACAATTGCATAATTTCATAAATATGATTAAAACCCCATGCAATTCTAAACTTTAAAATTGTCTGGGATTTTGTAGTATGTAAATTATACACCAACAAAGCTGTTCACATTTTTTTTTAAAGATCCTGTAAAAATCATTCAGCATCTACTAATTAAAGTGGTTTTCTTTGTCTTTTCTCTTTTCATCTTTTATCTTCTTACCATATTCAAATTTTTGGTGAGTCTATTGCTCAAGTTCAAACCCTTCCATTCCATCATTTTCTAATAATGCAATGTTTACTACTAAAGAATATATGTAGGACTGGGGCTATAACTCAAGTGGCAGAGTACTTGAGCAACATGCAAAAAGTTCTAGGTTTGATCCTATGCCCCACATAAATCTAGGCATGGTGGTCCAAATCTGTAATTCCATTAGTTGGGCAATAGAGGCAAGAAGATGGGAAATTCCAGGTTAGTACCAACTACATAGCTAGTTTGAGACTAACATAAAACTAACATAACTAACATAAAAATAAACATGCATATTTAAAAATAAAAATGAGTAAAATTTGTCAAATGACAGATAAATGCTTCCTTCCCCTTCAGGATATGCTGCCTCACTGCGGAGATATCTATTCTCCATGGTTTCACAGGGCTCTCTTCAGACTTCATTGGCACATTCACAGCCTGTGTGGTGCTTTTCATACACACAGGGCTACACACCATCCTACACCATGCTTGTCTTATGGAGTGCTGCATTTGGGAGCTATTTTCATGTCTGTACATATGCACCAATTAAACCTACTGACTGGTGTAGCATCTGTTGATATTTCTGTCATATTCATATTTATATTTAGGTTGTCTCCCCACATGTGTGGTTTCATTGCATGTTTTACTATTACAAATCACATAAAATAGACAGCTCCATGTAGTGGCTACTAGGAAATCAGACATGAAAAGTTATATGACTTTGGATGTTGATAAATGTGACCAGATAGCCCTACAGAATAATGTCCAACATGTGAGCTTGCATTTTCTGGGGATTCAGGAACTAGCGTATTACTTCAGAACCTCTTTTGGGCTAATCCAAATTGTACCCTGTCTTAGACCACAGGCTTGAGCACACGGAGGAATGGTTCAGGTTTAAGCAATGTACCTCCAACATGTGGCTGCACGCTCTTAATACAAAGATGATTGCTCAGCTTTGTTGTCTGCAGTTTTCCATCTTGACAGCCAGGACACAGACACCATCAATATGTTAATATCCCGTTACCGCCCTGTCCAAAATAGAGCCAAATCATCTCCCTCTCTGACTTTACGGCTCTGACTGATGGTCCAGCTATCCCTTTGTATTCCTGCTTAACCTTGAGGGAAGTCACTCCACTTTTGACAGCCCCTGTCACTATTCTGACTTAAGCTGGTGCGGCCAATGGGTGACAGAAGGTGGTGTGGGCCACGTGGGAGGCTCAGAGTATTTGTGCCACAGGAAGGGGTGGGGAGTGGAAAATAGTAAATGGGTGTTTGGGTGTTGGAAGGGAACCACTAAGAATAAAATGCAGGATCCAAGATGGCGGTGGCCGGCGCGGATGTATTTTGATTTCAGGGTCAACAGTCACAAGGCAGCAAGTGTTGCAGAACACTGTACAAAGGGCACGACCCCTTCTAAATCTCACCCAGCTACACAGGGACCACAGAAGATGCCAGGGCAGGACGCCCTTCCAACTCTCGTAGTCGCAAGCCTATCTCTTGGTAGGAAAAGCCCCTTGCTCCAACTGTAGACAGAATGCTGTCCAAAAAGGACAAAACCTGGAAGCAGGTAAGTCGACAGCCTAGCTCTGCCAAGACAGGGTAGGTAAGTCCTTCATAACCCCTGCTCTACAATCAATGTCTGTCAGAGAAAGGGGGCCAAATGACTGAAAATTGATGCTGTAATGTATGGAGAGAAAATGGGAACTGTCCAGGAAGCCACTGGTATGTCATTTCTTAGTTTTGGAAGCTGCAGACCCTGTACTTCCTATAAAATCAGATATATTTATCCCTCTCAAGTCTCTGAGGTGATTGAAGAACAGATAGATAAAGTCTCATAATTAAATTTTGAGTTGTTTAGGAGTCAAGAGAGTGTTATACATCTAAGAAGATACTTTTAAAATTGTGTTGCAATTAGTATGAATGTTGAGTCAGATATAGAACTTTAAACTCATGGAGATGTTTAGATAGTAGAATGTTAAAGTCAGGTACCAAATACATATGGACTGGTCATTGGGAATGTACGTTAAGTCATATAACCCTCATAACTGTGGCCTAATTACCTCTGTTGTACTGTATTGTATTTGTTATTATAAGAGAAAGAGCCATTTGTTGGACTAAAAGAGGAAACTGTAGGGGGAAATAAGGCATACCTTAAACTTAAAAGAAAAAAAAAAAAGGGAAGAGGATGGGGGGTTGAGGGTGGGAGGGTGGGACTGGAGGGGGAATAGGGAGGGGACTGCGATTGAGATGTAACTTGAAGAAATAAAAAATAAAGGAAAAAAAAGAGCATTGAACGCTCTTCCAGAGGGGGGAAAATAAATAAATAAAATAAAAAAAAAGAATAAAATGCAATTGTCAACACCTTTGGCTTCCTTGCAGATGCTATAATGTAAGAGGGGTGTGGTTTGACTCTGAGATAAGTACAGGCACTCTTTTGATTGTTCTTCATTATTATTTTTTTATTAAATTGTGTATATTTAAAAGGCAAAGCCAAACTGTTGTGGTGAACATGGTTTTAAAACTTAAAACACTGATCAAAGATGAAGTTTTATTGACTTCCAGCATTCATTTTCTATTAAGCAAATCAAAAATCCAGGGCTGACTGGCATTAAGAGAATTAAATACCATTTTTAATTAGGATAATTTTGGTTTTGATTCATATATGAGGCTTAAGTGACTCTATATATGTTCCTTGGTATATGTTTAAAATTCTTTCTCTTTGGGCTAAATCAAGTTTGACTTTAAAAAAATTTAAAACAGGATTTTTAAGAACTAGTACTTTGATCTTGAACTTAGTCTATGTACTTTTTTTTGCCTTTAAAAATGAAAATAAAAAGTATTTTTATCCAGTGGGATAATTATGCCCCCGCCCAAGGGACAGAAAAGGGGACTGGGGATTTGAAACAGCCCTAAGAATATAATTCTGTGCTACCGAGCTACAAAAATCCTTCCTGATTTGTAAATATGTGTTTCCATGGTAACATGAGAGTGTAGTTAAATAATCCTCACTTGTCTAGGACAGAATTCCAGCATCTCTTCCTAAACCTTCATCCTATTCTAATCCCACAGCTGTTGCCATGGAAATGATCAGATAAGATTCAGTCCTGGAGGCAGATGAGCCTGCAGTGGGAGCTAAGTCCTGGCCTACATATTGGTTCCGTTTGGTTTTTCTCCCAATCTTTGCTTTGCAGAAAGCGCTCTCCACACAACGAGAGGTTAATTTAACACGAAGTCCTGAAAACCAGGTTGTGTGCTTGAGCATCTGGTGCAAATGAGGAAAAGCCAATTCCAAAACAAAACATTGCTGAGGAACTAAAAAAATCAGTGATGCTTTCGTTCTCCTCCGTTCTGGACAGTTACAGTTAAAAAAAAAATGCAGCCCAATACAATCTTAATTTTACATTAATATACAAGGGTCAATACCATTGTGGCCAAATATAATCTTAATTTTGTATCAATATACAAAGATCAATACCGATGTAGTCCAATACAATCTTAATTTTGCATTAATATACAATGATCAATACCAATTTAGCCAAATATAATATTAATTTTGTATCAGTATACAAAGGTATAAGGCTATATTCAATAATGTGTCCTTTTTTCTTGATCTTTCCTATACTATGTCTATGTCCCATCCCTCTCAGGTCTCTGAGGTGGTTGAAGAATAGATAGCTAGAGTCTCATAGTTAAATTTTGAGTTGTTTAGGAATCAAGAGGGTGTTCTGGATCTAAGAAGATATTTTTAAAATTATGAGGCAAGTTAGTATGAAAGCTGAGTTAGATATAGAACTTTAAACTCATGGAGATGGTTAGATAGTAGAATGTTAAAGTCAGGTGCCAAATACATATGGACTGGACATTGTGAATGTATGCTAAGTCATATAACTCTTATAATCGTGGCCTATTTATTTCTGTTGTTTTGTATTGTATTTATAGTTATAAGAAAAAGAACCATTATTTGGACTGAAAGGGAGAGCTTTTGGGGGGAAAAAAGAAATACCTTAAACTAAAAAAAAAAAAAAAAGAAGGGAAGAGGATGGGGGGTTGAGGGGGTGGAGGGTGGAAGGGTGGGACTGGAGGGGGGAGTAGGGAGGGGATTGTGATTGAGATGTAACTTGAAGAAATAAAAATAAATTATTAAAAAAAATGCAGAGGCTTTTTCATCCAAACTCTACCCACACTGATGGTCCCCAAGGTCAAGAAGGCTGGGTTGCACCAGGCCCCACTACCCTGAAGTTTGCCGGCAGAGGTTGCAGCATACCTCGTTGTGTTGAGGGGTGCGGTTCTTTACGGTGGATGGGTCTTTACCGGGTGCCCCCAGGGTTCTTGACTGCTGTGTCAGCTATGTCCTCAGAAGTAGTGACAAGAGCTTTTTCCATGCTTCTCTCAATGTATCTTCTCGTGGATATTCTTGCACACAGAGGCATGGGAAAATCTCAAGTTCCAAACTTTCGGAACCAGTCGAAGCTGGACTGGAATTAGGACAGGGAGAAGCCAGACTTTGTCTCTCTCCTTTCAGTGGTGTGATGTCATTTATCATGAAGGCTTTTCAGAAACTTCATCAGCCCCAAAGTCATTTTGCCTTTCACTGAGGCAGATTTCCTGAAAGGCGTGGCCCTGGTACTTCACAAGAACAAGAGAAACCTAACGGGGAAACATGGGACCCGGAGCAGTGGAAGCGGGGCGTTGGAGGGTCTCTGGCTGTGAGTTAGTATGAACAACTAGTTTCTCCAGAAGAGGCTGAGGCTGGAGTTCTCAGTGCCTTTCAGCTCCAAACTCATATGGTTCTCTCTGGATACCACCACCCCATGCTGCCATTAACCTAATGAAGGATGGGCGAAGCACCGGCCATCTTTTGAAGCTGTTGGCAGTTGCTCTTTCCCTGGACAGAATCAGATTAGTTCTTTTTTTTTTTTTACATTTACATAGTTTATTGTCTTATGTTTAATTTGATAATTCCTGGAATTTGATTTTCTTTTTTTTTTCAATTTTTTCAACATTTATTTCTTCAAGTTACATCTCAATCACAGTCCCCACCATCCTCCCCCTCCCATTCCTACCCTCCTATCCTCTTCCCCCTCTCCCTCCTAACTGCTTTTTTTTCTTTATTTTTTATTTCTTCAAGTTATATCTCAATGGCAATCCCCTCCCTACTCCCCCCTCCAGTCCCACCCTCCCACCTTCAACCCCCCATCCTCTTCCCTTTTTTTTTAGTAATTTATTTTTTATTTCTTCAAGTTACATCTCAATCACAATCCATGACTTTCTTTTTTTTTTTTTTTTTTTGAGACAGGGTTTCTCTGTGTAACAAGCCCTGGCTGTCCTGAACTTACTTTGTAGACCAGGCTGGCCTTGAACTCACAGAGATCCGCCTACCTCTGCCTCCCAAGTGCTGGGATTAAAGGCGTGCGCTACCACGCCTCGCCTCAGGTTAGTTCTTATTAACTATTCCCTTTTGGAAGCTCTACTCAATCATTCTATATGCTGACATCATTCTTCACATGATGTAATTTGTTCAATAAATACCTCTTTAGTTCTAGCATTGATGGAGAATGGGGTCCCAAGGCTCCACCACTATCTGAGGAGCTATTGGCAGTTTTTGGTTGCTGGGAGAAAGGGAGTCTTTTATTCAATGATCTAGCCATTGGCAAGTTTCCCACACTGTTATGAATAACCCTACCCACACACATTCCTGCAAGCCACCCTGATTAAATTCAACTGATCATTAAAAATGATAGAGAAATAAGAGGGAGCTAGGGAAGATGAAGGGATATAGAAAGAGTGAGAAAGTAATAAAAGAGGACAATAAGGGGGTTGAATATAATGAAAATATATTGTTTACATGTATTAAATTTTCAAAAATAAGATGAAAAATAATCGTCTGTTGAACTGATGAATGGATTATGATTTGAGATTTGATTGTAAAGTCCCATGAATAAGAACCAATCAAATAAGATTTGCCTTATTCTTATGTCTCCCCTCCCCACAGTTACAGTGACAGGTTTTAGAACCTGTGTATAACTCCTTCTCTGTGAAAGTTCTTACATTATAGGTGGCAAATGTTATGATTTTCAATGGCAGGGTGTATAATTTAATATTCTCAACTTTTGTAATTTTGCTGACACTAAAAACAGACAAGAATTTCTGAGTTAGGCGTTCACAATTCCATGGGAGAAAATAGTTACAGAATGGGATCTGGCCCTGTGAATCTTCAGTCAATCCAATTGTACTCCTAGTCGTCACTGGCGCTCTTCACAATACCTCTGAGACTCACCCTCTCCCAGGTGACCATCATCCTTCCCTTAAGACAATTGCTGTGCCTGCTCTTTTTTTTTTTTTTTTTTTTTAGCCTTGTCCTGTGCTTAAAGCAAGGCAATACTCTTGAAATCTCTATCTGATTGTGACACTGATTTTTACAACTTCTCAATGACTCGTTCCTATCCCTGGAATAAAGTCTAAATCCTTATCCAGGATTCTATGACTAGCCAGCTGTTCACAGTATCAGTGCGAGTATTAGAGTTGCCTTGCATTCTTCATACCTTTGATACACACCGTGGTCCCCAGAGTACACAGGTGATTGGAATGCTTTGGCAGGACTCTTCCTCTTGCTCTACGTTGATGCTATTCAGTGGTCATCCCCAGCTGCAAAGTCATTTCCCAAGATAAGCCTTTTCTGAGTTTTGCACTCACTACAGTCCCCTATTGTAGGCTCTGCTTGCATGGTACCTGTGCTTTTAGAGGGATTCATCACAACGGTTGCCACATAGAACGCATAGAAAGTTTACATTAGTCTCTTCTGGAATGTAAATTTTACAGGAACAAAGATAGAGCTTACCTTATGAATGGGATAGATGAAGCACCTGTTGTCTGGCCTGGGCTAAATGGTTAGTGGAAGGATCTCTGTTATTCAAGATCATATGGGCACAAGAGACAGTTTTGAGTTCAGTTTAAATATTAAGTACTTACATGTGCCATAAATATGTGTCAGGGTGACACTGGAATCACACTACACACATTTTCTAAGTTTCATGAGATCAAGTATATGTTCCTAGTCCTCCTCCAAAATAGGTCTCACGTACCATCTCTTATACTGTATGCCAGCACAATTTGGAAATTTTAAGTATTCTATCTTTTCAGCCTGATGGGATCCTACAGAAATCTTTCTGCAGTGAAGTCGAGTCTTGTGTTAAATATTGCTATTTGTCCTGGATCATGGACTCTTCCCTCAGGCCAATTACTTACCTGGTGCTCAGTCGAACCAAACCAATGATGTTTGGATCCAGAAGTAAGGGGGTCTATGAGCAGCAGAGGATGGGGGAGAAAGTGAGCTGCAGTACAATCTCAACAATGTCTCGACCATCCCCCACGGAACTGTAGAGCTGAGTGGCCCTCTAGAATTTCTGTGCACTGAAGGGAAAGGGCAGCCACAGGGCACTCACTTTAACCAGGGTTGATACATGAAGGCTCACCCACGAATAGGTACGCCTGTGGGTGAGGCGGTTCTTCTAATGTGAGGGCAATTCTGGGAGCACTTTTAGTGTGAATAATGAACAGGAAGCACACAGCTGAAGGACTGAATGTCTTTGACTTGGGGAGAATACTACAGCACCCACTACAAGGAAGTGAAGACAATATTTCTTGTATTCCTTCTTTCTTGTCTTCCCCTGTCCTTTTCTTTTTAGTTGAAGATATTTTTCTGGATGGGAGCCGATTATTTAATAGCAATGATTTTGCCCAACCCCTACCTGAACATCCCTAGTTCAACCCTGTTAACATAACATACTGGGCTGTGGGGAAGAGATAAAGATGCTAGGGACCTGTTGTTTCACAGAACTCTCTCTTCTCAATTTTCATCAGGTTCTGATGGGCAGGTAAAGGCAAGGAGAGATGGTCTGCCCCACCAAGAATTAAGTGCGTCTCCTAAGGATGAGAACAGGAATACTATTTCTAGTTTTTAAAGGGAGAAAGCTAAGTGCTGGTGGCTGTCAGTGATATGGCCCAAAGTTTTGATCCCTTTGGGCCATTCCTTTAGAATAAACCATTTATTGCTGGGCAGATTCTGAGGATGGCTTTCAGCAGGATTTCCAGAACTTCTTGAAATTTTGCAGATTCTGTCTCAAGCCAGATAGAACAGCTGTAGTTGGGGTTGGCTGGAGTTGGGACATACCTGGCAGATGAATCTGCTCCCCATCTCCTTTTCAAGAGACCAAGTGCTCCCTAAATCAGATCTAAGCTAGTTATCTAAATGGCATTACTTCCGGCCATGACAGGCTCTCCATCTTTGTCCACCAGTTACATACACTAGACAAACGGCAGTTATTTATAAACACTCTGTACTGAATAAGTTGTCAGTGTGTGGCTGCACACTGCTCTGTTTTTCTGGGGCTCTGGGTCCTTCCCCAATCCCTCCTCCTCTCTCTGCCTTTCTAGATGGATCTATCCCAGAGGGAATATCCCTTTCTATGAAGGGCATAAGAAAGTGGTGCATATGTGGTTTTGCCACCTGCCTCTGCCTCTTCAAATGTGATGATCCCTAACCAAGGCCCAAAGAAATTAGTTGCTCAAGTCCTTGCTTTGAAAGCTTGCTACAGAAGTGTCCAGAGCTTTTACATTTCCCCCAAAGAAACTGTTAAAACCATGCTACGTGTCTGGAACTCCTTCCCCTTTGGGACCAGATGCCCAGATGCTACTGAATATTCTCATTCTCTCTCTCTCTCTCTCTCTCTCTCTCTCTCTCTCTCTCTCTCTCTCCAGTGCTATTTTAGGGTCTGGATGGAATCCAGAATCATAGAATCACAACAAAATTGGACAAACTTTCTGGGAACAAACTTAGTTGATGGATTTTTATTCTTTTTGGTTTCATGATACACAGTCTCATTCAGAAATAGAATCTGTTCATTTCTTTGTGCCTCAGATGTCTCCATTATAAACTGACACTGGAGAGTCCACCTTAAGCTCAATCACTTCTCCACACTACTACACTGAACACCTGCATGCCAAGTGATTGTAGGGTCTGTGCTGGGTGAAGCATGGAGATTAAAAAGGTGCTAGATGTCCAGGTTGCTTCATCAACACAGACCCCAGTGGGAGGACATGAGGGAGTGTGCAGCGAGAAGGACTATCTGCTCTCCAGGACCTCAGTGCCTAGACCTGGGCTGCTCAAAACATAGTCTTGCCTTAACTTCCTGGGTCTGTGAGATCCCTGAAATATCACCAATTCAAGGAGAAATATTTATGATTTTAATTTAAATTAAAGCATAAAATTCACTATTTAGAAAACTTTTACATTTGGCTTAGATTAATAGAAATATAGTCTTTTTAAAAAAATATTTATTAGTTATTTGTTTATTTGTGTGTGTGTATATGTTCATGCATGCAAGGAGATAGAGAGATAGAGAGAGGGGGGAGGGAGCAGGCCTGTGTGACCACTGTGTAATGGTAAGTGTATTGTCAGAACACAACTTAAGCATTGAACTCAGGTCCTCAGGCTTGCAAGCCAAGAGCTTTTACCTGAAGACCCATCTCCTGGCCTGGATCCCCCTTTTGAACTCTAAATATTACGAAAATCATGAAAGAGTGAAGTTGGGCTTTTAATATTATGTTTGACATGTGCTATATATATATATATAAAATACACACATTTCTAAGAATAAATATGAAAGTAATAGAAAATATTCTCACAGTTTATTATCTATTTTGTGTTGAAAATGAAAATATTTTGGATAGATGGAGCTTTTATCTTACTTATTTTTTTAAGTTATTTTTTATTTTTTATTTATTTTTTTATTTTCAAGTCAGGGTTTCTCTGTGTAGCCCTGGTTGTCCTGGACTCATTTTGTAACTAGGCTGGGCTTGTACTCAGAGATCCATTTACCTCTGCCTCCTGAGGGCACTTTTATGCCTTTTAATGTGACTATCAGAAACTTAAAAATGACATTCACAGCATGTCTTCTTAGGTAGAGGTTCTCCAGGAGAAGAACAAGGTAGCGAAATTCTAAAAATGTAAATTTTATGTGGTAAACATAAGATAGAGAAGTAAGGGAGAAAAAGGTAGGACATCTTTTTTGAAGGGGATGTAGAAGTTCACATACCTAAGAAAGCAGAAGACAGGAAAAGGTGGGTGTAGTTAGACACCTACAAACACATGGAGGCAGAAACAAGCCGCCTATGTGAAGAGCATGAGTAAATTTGAAATTTTAAAATTACAATTGAGGTTGAAGACTGGGTCAGAAGTCAAAGCAGCTTCTCTACCAACAGAAGGGATTTGAAGTTTATTCTGAGGCAGTATGAGGCCTCAGACGGGCTTTAAGGAGAACAACAACATGGTCGTAGCTACCTTGTTTCTAGGTTGTGTGGGTGGGTTTCTGATGATATTAGGGATGCTAGGGGTTGAATATAGTACGTCACGTATGCTAAGCATGTGCTTAATCACAGTTCTAGTCCCACCTTTTAGTGCTTTCACTTATGTTTTTAAAGATGTGTTTAATTTCACATGTATGAAAGCTTTGTCTGCATGTATGTATGTGTACACGTGGAGGTCAGAATAGGGTACTTGGTTCCCTGAAAATGCTGTTAGGATGGTTATGAGCCATGACGTGGATGCTGGGAATTGAACCTGAGTCTTCTGCAAAAGCAACAAGTGCTCTAAACCTCAGGGCCATCTCTCCACCACCACCACCACCCCACCAGGCCATTTAAAATATTCATTTTTTTAAAAAAACAGGATCTTTATAAGTTGCTCAGGATGGCCTTGAACTCACTCTATAACTCTGATGGGCCTTGAACTTGCAAAACTGCAATTCAAAATCCTTTCCATGGTGTTAGTTTGAGGAATACGAATAGCACTGGCGATCCCTCTACACACACACAGAATGGCAAGGCAGAAGAAACTTAGTGCCCCCCCCCCCTGCAGAGACTGATGTGCCTCAGAGGAGAATGGAAAGAAAACAGCAATCTAGTTCCAGGCTGAACAGTAAGTAAACACAATCAGTCATAAATGGACATTTTTAGAAAACGAAGGCATTTCATATGAAGGTTGAGGTTATTTCTTCTTGTTATGTTTATCAGGTACAAACTAAACCTGTGCAAACAAAAGCAAATATTTGGGAAAGCAAAGCCTACAACCTCAATATGTGTGAGCCTGTGACAAACCCAAACAATTAATTATGACCTCATGTCCTGAAAAATGCAATTATCAAAAGAAAGGAAACTGGCTGCGTGGTGAGAAAGGATTTTCCGGGCTGATGTCTACATTGGTGTCCCTCTGATCCAGTTTGTTTGACTGCTCTATGTGGTCAGGATCCTGTTCATATCCTTGGCTTTGGGATTCCCTAAAAAACAAACAAACAAAAAATCAAAAACTACCTTTAAATACAAATATTCCAATTTTATCCCAGGGCTCTCATTCTGTTTTGATTTCATTATTGTTTCTAACCTCATTTCATTACTAAGTCACATTTGCTTTCCCACCAGGAGGTCAAAGACTCTTCATATATATGGACACATAAATTGTTGTGTTTCTTGGTTTTCCATTAAGCATCTATCACTTGAGAATTCTGTGTCATTCTGTGTCTCCTGGGGAGAGTTGAACGGATCAGAATTGTAAATGTATAAATGCCCCAGGCTTCTTAGGAGAGTTATATTCATATTCTGGAAGTTTAAAAAATAGAAGCCTAGATTCATAAGTATTATAGTAACTGCCCTGGGCTTAATCAACACGAAGGGAAGTTACTCATTATGGGTAGCGGTGGGGACCCCTAGAGTCAGGTGTCAGTAGGGTAGTGGGATCTCTGGTCCTACTGTGCATGTGGCCTCTGTACCCAATGAACCATCACTCCATTGCCTCAAGCTTGGACTTCTCGTGTGTGAAATTAAAATAATAATGTCTGCACTCTACAGGCATGGGGTTGTTGTGAGGGTAGATAAAACATTATCTATAAAACCAAGGGATATGGAGGACTTTCATCCACGCACCACTAGACACTGCCAATCTCTGAGGTCCATGACCATGATGATGTAGTCAGGCAACACTGCTGTTTAAAAGGCCTCGATGCTCAGCATATGGTCCATTTCAGGCTCTTAATAAATACTGTTGAATGGAGCCATGAAGTTGATTTTGTTTGTTTGTTTTGTTTGTTTGAGAAATCCTTCTTACTCCCATCTACCATTTCTTTCTTTTACTTATTTATTTTGCCTAGTTATGGTACCACTTACTTTTCTTCACACAATGATGTGTTACTGGGGCCTAATGTTCTCACCAAAGAGTAGAAAACCAAAATTTGTTATTTCTTAAATAATTGCACACAAAAGAACTGTAACAAGTCAAGATCTTCATGAGGTAGTCTGTCATGTTCCCAGTCAGCTGGGTCCAGATCAAAGATGGCATGGGGAAGGGAATAGCCCTCATAGATAGTGACTGTACATGTGACCCAATCACCAGGGACTATGACAATGCCAGTGAAGTGCCCAGAGACATACAGGGGCAGCACCATCTGGATGGTCATGTACATGGTTGAGGTGTTGAAGGTTTCAAATATTATCTGTGTCATCTTCTCTCTGTTAGCCTTAGGATTTGGAGTGGCACTCTAGCCAGAAGCACTGGGTTCTCCTTACCGGCCACAAGCAGTTTATTGTAGAAGGTGTGGTGTCAGATCTTCTCCTTGTCCTCCCAGCTGGTGATAATGCAGTGCTCAATAGGGTACTTCAGGGTCAGGATACTTCTCTTGTTCTAAGCCTCATAACCCACACAGGAGTCCTCCTGGTTCATGCCCACCTCGACACCCTGGTGCCAAGGGCACTAGATTATGGTACATCACCCTGGGTTCATGAGCATCAACAAAGTCAATGAAGACCACAGCAATTTCTTCTTCAGTGCCATTGACCCTAGGCCCAGGCAATGGAACAGCAAAATTATGCAGTCAAACTTGTTGGCAGAGAGGGAGTCACTTCTTTTGTTCTTTAAAAATGTATTTATTTATTTTATGAGTATGTATGTGTGTGTGAGCCTGAGTGTACACATGTGTGTCATGTGTATGTAGATGACCTCTGAGGCTAGAAGAGAGCATTAGATTCCCTGGAACTAGATTTATATCAGGTAATCTGCCTGATATTGGTTCTGGGAACTGAACCTGGATGCACTGGAAGAGCAGAAAATGCGCTTAACTGCTGAGCCATCTCCCCAGCCCCCACCATTTCTTTCTTCATCCACTTTGATCCCTAAAACACCTAAGCCTTTGATTGAGGGGTGGCTTTCTAGCCTCATTTCTCTTCATACCCTTCATTTTCAAACCTGGTTCTAACACTGCCTCCAACTTTATTCTGCCTATTCATCTCTCTGCCTGTTCCTGAACTTGGTTTCTTTTTCTCAGTGTTTGAGCTCTATGAAAGCTGAGCTCTTTTACACACCCACAAATGACTCTGAAATTTTCAGCTCTCACCTAAACCATTGCTGCTTCCTCCTGCTTCCCTCACCATAGCAGATATTATATCAGCAAATCATTTGCATCATTGTCAGTGAGTTCTCTCTCTCTCTCTCCTCTCTTTCATTTTTTACACAGCTCAGACTCTGTACCTCTATAATCATCCTCATCATGAGGTTTACCTTTTTGTTAAATCCATTATTCTGACAGTTTCTACATCCTTTTCCTGATCACTCTTAGCCACACAGCTCTGATTTAAGATGTGGGTCTACACTGATTGTTTCTGTCTGGGTTAGGGCCATGACTGCTGCCATGTTGTTTTATGGTAACAGTCATAAGAAAATTTTGGCCTCTAAGAACGTGTATAGATGCAATATATCTTGCAAAGGGCAGGAGAGATAAGACAAGGCACCATTTAAAAACACAATTGCTGCCTTAGTAGGTGTTGTATGCAGCTCATTCTCTGGAGTTGATTAGCCCTTTGTCTTACTGGACTGATTATATTTCAGGATTATACAGTTTGTATTCTTTCACACCTTTGTTCCAGCTGTTCAGTGCTTTGCTCTTTGTTATCCTGTTGCTCCTGGCCAGTAATGTCAACTAACAGAGTAAACCACAAGACAAAAGGAGATGGTGATTAAGATAGTTCCTATGGGAGCTATCACTATTTATGGAGCCTTTACAGGAAGGATAAAGCAGACCCTCTTCTAGAGTCTTTTCATGTACTAACATGGAAGCTTTTCAGCAAAACTCCATGATGTGAGCGTAGTTGGTGTCCCAATATTACACCCTAGCATAGGAAAACAGAGGCACAGAGTTTAAATAATGTGTCCAAGTTGTATTGCTAAAGAGAAATGGGGTGTGAAAGAGGGGCATGAAATTCCAAAAGAGTTCACAGGTTCATGTGCAAGAGATCGGTGGCCATAGCTCATGCTGCAGCCTGTATTGGTGAGGGCAGATTATAGCAATCGTGACTGTGTCTAATAGGAAGAACAGCTGAAGGGATGGGGAAAATGGATAAATTGACAGGAACTGCTAAGTAGAGGAGAGAAAGATGTAACTTATGGTCAGCTATGTAAGGATACATGTTTGGCTCCTCTGGAGGAAAGTGTGTCCCATCCCAGTGAGAGAATGATGCTAACTCGTGGGAGAATCTCATTATGTTAGTCCTGTGTACGCAGGTCAAATGGGAGCAACTCTTCTCTAGTGATGACCTGAGAGATTAAACGGTCAGGATTCCCACTTGGAGTTCTACAATTCCCAAGGACTGCACTTGGAATTCCCAATTGTGGTTTCACAATCCGTTATTTCTTGCTGTTTTCACAGAGCATTTAGTCTGGCAAGTGGGGACCGCAAGAGAACGGAACTGACTCTCACAACCAATCAAGTCATCCTCCTAGTCATCCTCCAAACACCAGCTCATTTGATTCCGCTTAGGAAAGTCTGCTGTCGCTGCTCTGAGTGAGAGATGCCCTTGTCTGATATCTGTGGCATTTTGTGCTTCCTTATTATAAGGATGTCTATCCACTTCGGAGAATCAGAAGTAAATAGCAAAATCCAAGCTAGAGAGTATACCACCTGCTCTAGTTCCTTGCTCCATCCTGTATTGGCAGCTCTGCATGAGGAACCATAATTCTGAGCATGGCCACGCATGAAACTTGCTTTGACCAATAGAGGTCAATTAATTAAGCTAAAATGTAATTAAAGAACTTTATTTAAAGTCTTGGGAATTGCAGTTGAAAAACTTGAGAGGCGGCTAGTGCAGAAGTGCTATCCTCACACTAGACCATATATCATATAGATGTTGGGTTACATACACATGAGTGATGGACAGGGAGAGCTCTAGGAAAAGAATCTGTTTGTGATGTAGAGCTTGATAGTTCCTTATGCCCAGATTCCCTTTGGGCCTCTCACATCTATTTTTTTTTTTTTTTGGTTTTTCGAGACAGGGTTTCTCTGTGTATCCTTGGCTGTCCTGGACTCACTTTGTAGACCAGGCTGGCCTCGAACTCACAAAGATCCGCCTGCCTCTGCCTCCCAAGTGCTGGGATTAAAGGCGTGCGCCACCACTGCCCGGCTCTCACATCTATTTTTAAAAGCTCTATAACCATTGTTTTTTTTTTTTCATTTCAATTTCATTGTGTATCTCACATAACACAAAATTGAAAGTGATAGGAAATGGGTCTGAATTAGACCTTAAGGGGCCATGGATGAAGAGTAGGCCCAGGCTAGCCCATTGGCCCTAGAAGTAGTTCCCTAATCACAAGGAGAAGAGCTGCCCTGGCCTGCTGCACATGCCTGAGCCATCATAGTTCATGGTTGTGTTTAGCTCTTTTTTTCTTTTGAGCTGTTAACACCACAAGAATAATCAGTTAACATGATCTAAATTAGACAGAAGAGGCTTCTTGGAGACCCTGCTCTGAGCAGCCAAAGCTTAGCATTCGTAACAGTCTCAATGACTGTCATACAGTCCCCTACTTAACCAGAAGTCATTCTATCTTAGTCTCTGCAACTTTTTGGACTCATTGAGCCACATGGAGTATGACATGCAGCTCACAGGGAAAAGATGGCATGGGTTAGCACAGGCTAGACTTGTTATGAGAGTCAGGCACAGTAATCACTAGCCAGAGCTTGAAAAATAGGCAACACTATTTGAACACATATACTCAGGAATCAAACTCATGCATATATGACATTTCTTACTGTGTCCAGTTTATGGAATCAGCCCAGGAGTCCACCAATGAACAAGTGAAATATATATATATATATATTTTCATAATACATATATATATTCAAGTTTTATTTAACCAGAAGAATATTAGCTTTGTGTCATTTGTAGGAATATGGATGGAACCAGAGCTCATCATGTTCAATTGTATTTGTCAGTGGATCAAGGGGAGGAGGGACATGAAATCAGAAGAGGGATGCTTAGGCATGTGGAAGATAAAACGGGGACAGGCAATGAAGGGTCATAGACAGAGTGAATACAATTCAAGTAGAATCTGCTTGGAAGTGAAGAAAGGCATCCTGTTATTCTGCATGATTCATCTATGCTAATAAGAATCTGGTTGTGGGGGGGGTGGAAACTAGAAGAACATGAAGCTAAGGGACAAGTTGGTCCAGGCTCAACAGGACTTGGATGTTCTCTAAGAGATTTTGTGTTGAGGTGTAACTTGGGAGATGGACAGTAGAGGCCCTGGCAATCAATCATTCAGCAGCTTCTCCCACGGTTTCCTGTCACCTTCAGGGTGAATGTGAAATGCTTCCAGAGGACCTTTAAGCAGCCTGCCTGCCCTCCTCCAGCCTTCACAGATGGCCCTATTGCCATTTCTCACCAAAACTGAGTGTCCTATAATATCCTCCTCACCACAAGTCAGGCCCCTACTTATTTTTCAGAGGCCATCACACATGTCCCATTCTTTTCCTCTATATGCTTCCCACTCTTTAGCTACTTCACTCACCTTTACACAGAGTTACTGTTCCTGCAAGTACATCTTACCCTGCTTCCTTTCTTATTAAAGTATGACCTCTCCTAATTAGGGCTGTGCGTCCCTCACCATCACACCCTATAGCATTTAATGCAGGAGCCTGACCCCTCCCCCAGGAGGTGACTAGTATTTGTAGCTATTGAGATTCAGTTGCTAGGATACTTTCCAAGAGGTTACAATTTTTTTTCCTCCACTGAAGGAGGTATTGTCATGAGGAAAGATGCCTTCCTAAGGTTTTGTTGATAACTACTTAAGGCAAAGGCAGAAGTGTGAATGTTTCAAATGCTTTTCAGGAAAGAGGTCAGTTGGATATTAAAGAGGATTCTGAAATGCAAAATATGCCTTAAGATCCCAACTAAGATGACTCAATTCCCACCAAACATTAAACCAGCTTAACAGAAACTTGCTTTAAACAGACCCCTTAAACAGACACTGATTCCACAAGTACTTATCCAGACTCTCAAACAGATTCATCTCCTCCTTCAGACATGAGCAATTTTTTTTTCATATTTTCAGAATTGTGTATCACTTCCCAAACATCTCTACTTAGGCAGTAAACCCTTGGCAAAGATGAAGTACTATTGCCATTGTTTGGTTTGTTGGTTTGTTTGTTTGTTGTTGTTTGTTTCTGTTTTTCCTTCCTAAACCAGTGGAGGAGTCAATCCATTATATGTCATCACTGGTTTTTTCCCTTTCAGATTAGGTGGCAGGGTTGGGGGTTCTGTCTTGTCCCTGAACTCCATGTGTTCCTGCCCATATGTGGGCCTCATTATCACTGGGGTCTGTAGCCTCACACCATATCTGAAATGCCAATTATCTGAATTCTCTGCAAATCCTACCTTGACTTGGTGTCCTAATAGTCACTGCCTAAAAGGATGTGAGAGGCAGAAAGCAGGCTGTACATGGGAGGAACAACTTCCTCCTTGCTTCCTGTTTCTTTCCAGCTCTTGGCAGCCTCCATGGCTTTGCTTTTTCACACAGACATTGGCAGAAGCACTTTCCTGTGACAACAGTTGAGTACAGCATTTCAACACTCCAACCAGATGTCCATTTGCCGTCCCTCATCCCCGTAAACCCAGCTGTAGTCCAGCAACATCACACCTAAAGTCTCTTGAGTTTCAATTCCATAGTACACGCCCTTTGAGTTTCTATGTTTATAACATTTTTAATCTCTTCCTTGTTGTGCTCCAGTTTTAGAAAAGGTTGCTTCTTCTATAGTTGTGGTATTCCAACACCTTTGGACTGCCTATTTTCCTCACTTAGTCATACAGGAATTTTATATTTAGATAATAATCCTTGTTATTAAATAGTCTCTATAAATAACTGGTTTGATTTCTCTCAATTATACCCTGGCTGATATTGATTGCATTTGAGGACATTTCAACTTCTAGAGCTCCATATGGTAGTGGTGATGTTTGTTCAGCTATTGGCTTGTCAGGCTCCATGTTGACCTGATACTTAGACTGCCCTGTTGGCTCTTCTTACCCTTTCACTCCTCGAAGAAAGTCTTACTCTTCTGGAAGTTTGAAAGTTTGTGATTTAGGTCCTTTGGGGTTTTGTGTCTGTAAATGAGAGAGCCTGTTTACTCCATTATTAGTAGGTTCTTTCTTGCTATATCATGACAAGGCGGAGAGAGAAAAAACCAGCTCTTTTTTGTCTCTTCCTATAAGGATACTCACCTCCACCTTCAGGAGGTCATTCATTTCTATATCCTGCTAAGGTATGGCTACCATTCTCTTCCTAAAGTATGTTGGAGACTTGATCTTCAGCATGATGGTACTGGAAGGTGGTGGATCTTTGGTGTTTGTTTGTTTGTTTGTTTTTGGAGGTTTGGGGGATTGTTATGGTAGGTTTTTTTTGTTTTTTTTTTTTTTTTTTAGTTTGATTGATTGGCTTTTATTTGTTTGCTTATTTGTTTCTTTTTTTTTTTTTGATTTTTAAAGACAAGGTTTCTCTGTGTAGCCCTGGCTGTCCTGGAACTTACTCTGTAGACCAGACTGACCACAAACTCAGACATCTGCATATCTGACCCTCTAGTACTGTGATTAAGGGCATCTGCCAACATCACCAGCCCTACCCAGAGGTGGTGGACCTTTAAGAGGTACAACCTAGTGAACACTCCTTCTTAGAAAAGACTCTGGTACTGCTCAATGGGCACTGGTTTACTCTCAGGATGGACTCCACCCAGTCTTTGCTTCCTGTCTGAAATGCAATTGTTCATACCAACTCTTGCTCCCACACTGCCACTGCCATGAGCTGATGCAGCCAAAGAGCCTGAGCAGTGCCATTCGGACTTCTAGTACCCAAAACACTGAACAAAATAACCCTCTTTACCTCACAAGGCTAGACTTTCTTAGTCTCTTGACAGCAATGAAAAGTGGGCTTATCCAATTCCCAAAGTCCTCATTTCCAAATGTCATTCCATCATCAGGAGTTTCGATATATGGAGTAGAAAAGGGGACACAGTTCATCCCACAGTACAAATCACACCCTATCCCATCACGGGATGGTGATGAAGAATCCCATGTTGTTTTCCAGCAGCCACCTTTGAGCCATAGCTCTCAGCCAGACTTCTGCTCCAGACTCACTTCAGGCCTTCCAGACTTTCAAGCCTATGCTAGGTCCTCAGATTCCCAGGGGTAAGGGCATGTGTCTTGTTTTGTAGCTCTTGCCTTTTCTATAGTGTACAAATGTTCCCATTGTGGTCAGTTTCATAGGGAGACATGCAGAATGCAGAGCAGCACCCCACAATAGTTTTCCCATATAGTTAAAATACACATGAGTAACATCAAGAGATAAAGTGCCACGAGGTAATAGAAATTGATGGGTCTAGGGCATTTTCAAATATGATTTACTTAATTATGTGTTTATTTTCATTTATAATGTCTTTGTTTAAAAATGAGTTGAAGACTTCTTGAAGATAATAATTAGCTCTCACTATTCAGTAAGTGTCAGCCCCATATAATCTGGTCTGAGATGTACCTACAAAGTGTCTCCACTCAGCTGTATACACAGGACCCTGGATCTATGCAGGGCAAGCACAATGTAGAAAACATTTCCATGAAATCAAGTGTAACTGGAGTTGTTGGTCTTGCCCACGACCCTAGGCTCACATTACAGAAGGAGAGTTATGCCCAGGAGTAGTTTGGAAGACAAAGTGTAGACATCCCTGATGAACTACACAGATACAGTTTCTTACTATTGCAAGGGGCACTTGGCCCACCCTTTCCTGCTTTGGTACATAAGGGCTGTGGAAATCCCTTATGAAACCTTATAAGGCTGATGTTAGAAAAGAAACAGAGGTCAAGTTAGAGAAAGGGAGAGGCTAGGCACTACTTGAGGCAGTAGAGGTTTCTCTGCTGGACACTGTGCTGGCCTATGTCATCCCTAAGTTCTTACCCACTTTCTCATTTGAAAGATGTGAGTCCCCATATGTCTCGTGGGAGTCAGCTAACCTTCTAAGCAAAGCTTGGTCTTCCAAAATCCTCAAGGCTTTGGCCCTTCCAGAAATCCCAGACCAGAAAGCACAGTTCAAACCAATACACACACTCTTGTCATGCCAAGGGTTTCCACTTCTCAGTAGCTACCTCCATTGTCCTCAAAGGTTAGAATGCATGAGGAGGAGGGCAAACTTTTTCATTTTGGTTTTCTGCCTACTTTCTCTGAGTAAAGGAACAATGAGAGCTTAGCTGCTGTGAAACAAACAAATTTTTAAAGAAACAAAGGAGAGTACTACTTCTATACTGACTTCTATGGATGCCTGAGATGAGAAATATTAACTATACAATTGCCAAAAATGTTGCTCAGAATTTGGGTCAAAAGAATGAAGTCTCAGACCTCGGACTGTCTACTGCATTAAATATCTTTCTCGCAATTTATATATTGACTGGGCTCTATCAGACTCAGGACTCTCTAGTAGCTCATTCAAAGTCACAAAGTGGGAAATTTTTACCAGATCTAGTATTTGAGTAGGATGCTGAGTTTTAACTTACATAATTTCAGAAACAAATTAGTAGCTGACTTAGCAAATCAGTTCAGGTTTACTAGTAACTACCACTTTTAAATGCCACAGACAAGGTTCTGGTTTAAGTGATAATTATCCATTTTGAAGATGAATACAGACACATGGAACATGCTTAAGGAGACACATTAATGGCAGAGACAGATACTGAACCTCCACAGTGTGATATCACAGCCTCTCAACTACTTCTTCGCATTGTTAGTTTATTCTCTAAACCACTTAGCACCATTATGAAATTTCTAGAACTCCAAAACTATAACAAAGAATCTTTTAAAAATGTTTTTAAACTGTATATTATATTATATGTATGTATACATATACACTTACACATACTATTTGTATTTTTAGGTATATAGAAAATGATATGATTCCCTGTAGGACTTCAAATATCTGTTGTGTAAAATTATCCCTCTTTCCTACTGTCTCCTGAACTATCCTTCCTTCTTCATCCCCAACTAAAACTGCACCCTGCTTTTCCCATTTCCTCCTGCATGTCATTGTGAGGATATTTTTTTTATCCTGTCATTTTTCTATCTAGATCTCCCCTAGCTGTGGTCCCTTTCTGGTTTCCCCATTTCTGTGGTTACTTCAGGTTGTATACTCACAGCCTAAGAGTTGAGCTAGGAATCTCCAATGAGAGTCAGTGTGGGGCATTTGTTTTCTAGGTCTGGGTTACTTCACTTAATTTGATATTTTCTAGTTCCATCCATTTGCCTACAAATTTTGTGGTTTCAGTTTTCTTTTTTCAATATGTTTTTAATTTAAACAGAATTACATAACTTTTATCCTTCTCTTTCCTTCCTTCAGCTCCCCTCCCTCCCAGCTACCCTCTCTCAATTCTTCCCGTATTCTTCCCACATTTTCAAGTTGATAAACTTTCTTTGATTACTATTGTTACACATATAGATATGTGTGTATACAAATATATATAAATATGACCTAATGAGTCAATTTTTCCTAGTAATATGTATGGTTTTGAAACTGACCATTCTGGATTAAACAAACAATAAAGGGGCTCATGTTCTAAAGAGGTCTTTTTTTTTTCTATTTCCTGACTGTTTTGAATAGAGCAGCCATGAATGAACACTTCTGAGAAATATTTGTGAAATAGGATGTGGGTCCTTTGGATATATGACAAGGAGTGGCACAATTGGGTCATTAGGCAGATTTATTTTTAACTTTTTGAGAATTCTCCACACTGATTTTCACCATGGTTGTACCAGTTTTCATTCCCACCTTCAATGAGTGAGACTTCCCTTTCCTCACTTTTCTGCTAGCATTCATTGTTGGGTGTTTTCTTAGCTATTCTGATTTGGGTAAAATTGACATTTCAGGTAAATGGGAAAAATCTTACCAGTCTCCACTCACAGATGAAGAGCTACAGCCAACTAATGACTATTTCAAGGAGAATTCGTATTTACCGAGGATAAGTCTCTTAAGTGAGTGTCTAATACCAAGTAGTCAGCCCTAAAAAACATACAAAGAAGAAACACTAAGTAGACTCACCAGATTGTATTCATCTTCATACACACACACACACACACATGCACACGCACACATACAAGCATGCAGGCACGCACACATACATGTGTGAAAATAATCATTAAGGAAAAGGGCTATAAATTTTAAAGGGAGCAGGGTAAGCATAGGGGCCAGAAGGAAGAGAGGGAGAGGGAAAATAATGTAATTATATCTTCATTAAATAAAATATTTTATTAAGCCTTTGAAATTTTCATACAATGTATTTTGATCACATTCACCCCCACTCTCCCAACTCTTGTAGAGCCACCCCAACTCCGTAGTCCTCCAATTTGTGCAGCTCGCATGCTTCTGAGAGAAAGCAGGTAGCATTTGCCTTCGTGTGTCTGTGTTTTCTTCATTTGCCATAACGATCTTTGTTTACTGGATTTCGATTCCCTCAAATGACACAATGAACAGCCTGCTCTAAGTTCTAAACACAAGGTAACTGGTATCATTCGTCATCTTGCCTTACTGAGCCTTCTCAGCTATGACACTATCATGACAGTAACAGTGAGGAAACTGAACCTCAGGAAAGGTTTAAGTGCCCTGCAAATGACCCACAGCCAGCATTGGACAGAGCTCGGGTGCTGCCCATGCTCTCGTGACAACCCAGCTCCTAACTGCACTGCTCCTGAGCCACAGCAGTGATGGAGAGGGTCCCCAGGCACACATTACTTGAATTACACTTAACTACTGCGGAGCCTTATTACGCATTTTCATCTTCTTAGTGCTTTCTAATTAAAAAGGAGGGGAGTGGTGATCTTCTTGCTAGGTAACTTCTGCTTGCTCTGAGTGGAAAGCAGAGGGCCCCCATCGAGAGACTTTGCAGAACACAACAGTTCCATGACAATCAGCCATTTAAGTGCAGGGCTCTCCCTGGTCCCTTTTTTTACTGTGGAGAGTTAATTAACATCACAGCCACTAATCACTTACCCATGCTTAGGCTTGATTACAAACAATGTGTGAATGTACTCAGGCTCCTAAAAGTCTGAAAGTCTGTCCATATTGTTGCAGTTTTTAATTAATGGGAGGAATAATAGTGAAAACTATACTGAATAGTAACCAAGTACTTACTAAGCTCCAGGTATTCTGAGTATTTTTTATTTTATTCTCATAAAAGCTTTGGTTTGAGGAAAACCTAACGTTTTAACAGTTAAAAAAAAAAAATCTAAGTGGAAGGTCAGGGTGAGGCTGACAGAACCTGGTTGTGTTCTCCAGGGCAAGAACAATTCTGGACCAAGGCGAGAAGCCCCAGTGCTCACTAGCTGTGTTTCTTCCGCAAAGGGGACAATCAATCACGACCTTTTCCATTGTCACAGGATACTTCTTACTGAAGCAGATCGCAAAGCCTCAAAATCTAAGAAATTGAAAAGAGACGTTTACAGCCATGAACTGAAGTTACAGACCATTTGACTGTAAAGACAGAGACCTTTCCAAGACCCTTGAGTCTGACTTGATGGCAGCTCAGCCCCAGGCAAGCATTAATCTTCCCAGCTGGCACCCTTCTAACCGAGGCTTAGATGAGGTGGTTACTGAAGGCTTTCAGAGGCCAAGTGCAAGTCTGTCTGAGCAGGACACATCGTCCTCATGGTTTCTGCTTGTCAAGAGGGTTTCTTCAAGCAGGTCTTTAGGGCTGGTGCTCAGGTCGAGTGAGTGGCTGGAATGAGCCAGAAGACATGGAATTCGAATCCTCATGCTGAACACTGGCAATTATTAACAAGATCAGTTCCTCCACTCTCCTCTCTACCTCTACCCACCCCATGTCTTTTTAATCCCTTCATACATGACCTTATAAGCAGTTTCCTCTCCCTGTCATGTTAACTCCTCCCATCAGATCTCACCACAACCTCAGCTACCCTGTACCACTGCATGTTAGAATAGGATCCAGCACATGGAAGGGCTCATTCCCCAACCCAGACATTAGTTCAAAACTTCCTCAGAGCCTGCCTTAGTCACTTAGTCACATATTTGTCCCAATATGTTAATATTTTTGTGTTTAACATGTAGCAAAATAATGGAGTATGCAACTTGTGGCCATGCTCTGGATCACACCTCTCTGCTCCTCAGCAGCCTTTTAGGTCAACCAGTGAAAATCAAAGAAAACCACCCACTTTCCTGCATTTCTACTTTGTTATCAAAAGACACAGAGACAAGTTGAAAAACTGGTGGTGGCAAGTGACTATTTGCATAGCTATTGTCCTAAGCCTCTTGGGGGAAATGTGAGTAGGTTGGTCACATTTGATACATTCAGGCCTCTTTTCACAAGGATAGGGGCACATAGATGAAAGTGTCCTGTTGAGTATTTATACAATCGGACCTCAGATTGCTCATTGCACTGAAGAGAATAAACCAAATGCATTGGCTGAGATATCAGGAGCATGAGGACATACTTTGGTGACAATGGACATCATGGCCACATATCCCCAGCAGCCTGAAAGCTGGTCCACAGGGTCCACAGTGTGTGACAATGGGCGAATTGGTAATTCATCAGTTCCTTGGATCTTCATTTGGGCTTTCATTTTCAAAACTAAGTTGATGTAGGACTTTGGGGTCTACCAGAGCTCCATGCAAATCTTGCATGTGCCACGTGCTATCCTGTGACCAAGGGAAAATGACTTAATCACAGAGTCTCGGCCACCTCCACTAAGAAAGGGTCATTGTCCCTATTCCTTGAGGCCACTGAGAGGATTTACATGGAGAGGGTTCATGGAATGCTGAGCACTGTGCTCAGCACAGTGAACAACTGTTGTTAGTACCATTGCGTGTTAGAGAGGAGGAGTGAGCATAGGAAGTGGCCCAACCCCCAGACCGGATCTTGGTTTTAAAAAGCAGCACGGTTCAGCACTTATTTGGTAAATGATCATTATGCCACTTGGATTAATGCCAACATTAGTATTCCTTCATGTTTATCCCATTTATTTTAACATCGGCATAATTATTGTTCTACTTACTTTTTTTCCCCATTCCGGCTACCACATATACCTAACAAAAGGCAACTTCAGGAAGGCAGGGTTTATTTTGACTCACAGTCTGAGGAGACAGTAAAGAATTAACCATCACAAGTATGAAGGACCGCCTCTGATCACACCAGGGGTGCTGTGTTTTATATATGAGACAGCAGAGAACAGCAAAGAAGATCTGGAAGATGCAAAAAGAAAACACAGCCCCAAACCAAAAAATCCAGTTGAAGCCTCTTCATCAGAGAAGCAAGAACTCCAGCACAATCACAGCTTACTCCCTTCACAGCTATAAACCTTCAGTTTTATAGCAATCTCACAGAAGCTCCACTTACAGAGAAAGGATGTGTATTAAATTCCTTAGGCAACCCCAGTGGCTTCCGGTTTTGCTTTATCAGCTTGTAATCCCATCCAAGGCACCTATGAAGCCATGGAGGAGCCACCAAATTTATCTCACTTATAAAAAGAAGAAGTGGGATGGTCTTAGAAATTATTCAATATGCAACTTAGGAGACACCAAATATATATAAAGATAATGCTAACAAGTAATTGTGACTCCCCCTCAAGGAACCCATATCCATACTTTAACATGTCTTACTTTTTATAATTTTCTTAGAGAATACCAATGTACTCAGATGTGTGCTGTGCCTACATTCAAAAAATATCCAACTCTGCTTCATCACTAGTAGTTTTAGTTTCCTTTCTGTGGCTATAAACACACTATAAAACTCTCTGACCAAAATCAACTTAGAAGAGAAAAGGGTTTTGTTTGGTTTGGTTTTTGACTGACACTTGTGGGTCACAGCAGTCCATCATTGAGGGTATCAGGAGAAGAACTGAAGCAGAAACCATGGAAGAATGTTTATTGTCTCACTTCTCACTAGTTCTCTCAAAGTACCAGTGCCCTTGGATTTCTTATGCAAGTCTTGGCTACCTGCCTAGGGGATGGTATCGCCCACAGTGGGCTGGGCCCTACTACATCAAATGTCAGTCAAGACAGCACTTCCCAGACTTGATCACAGGCCACTCTGATCTAGGCAATCATTCAGTTTAGGTTCCCTCTTGTCATGTGACCCTAGTGATATCAAATTGATGATAAGAATTAACTAGCACACTAGTCCTGATATTTTTTTTATTGTCAAAGCTATAAATCCCAGTTTGATCTAAATCCAGATTCCTAAAAGTCAAGGGGGAACTCATGAGGCTACTGAAGGTGGAGGTCTGGAGCTAGGTGTGCCTCTGTCCCCTCACCCCAACAGTGTATAAATTGCT
Organism: Lophiomys imhausi; assembly: GCA_907164525.1. NCBI lineage: Eukaryota > Metazoa > Chordata > Mammalia > Rodentia > Muridae > Lophiomys > Lophiomys imhausi. The sequence goes on from CAJQZJ010009840.1 coordinate 6,816,783, forward strand.
GACCACCCTCCCTTTATAACACCACTCATTTCCGACATCCATCTGGCCACCAAGGTCTTATATAAGAAACCAATGGCTTTGTGAAGACTTCATCTTCATAACGTAGAATAGTGTTGCTGTACATAAAGGAGGCTTTGTGAACGCTGACCAGAGCATCAAGGCAGACTCAGCTGCTTCATAATCTTGTTGCGTGACCTTGAAGGGGTGTATAACCTTTCTCAGCTGCCCACTGTGCAAAGAGATCACAGATTCATTAACTAAGAGATCTAAATCAGCCATTACATGCAAAGCACTTGGTAAATTGGTACACAATAAATACAAAGCATCAGCTATTAGTATCATTACTGAATTTTAATGTGTAGATGAATATTCCTTTTTAATAAGGGGCATGGCATTGTAGAAAAACTCATAAAACAAAGCAGGATGAGTGCATTGGTATTCAAAGAATTTCACTGGGAATAGAAAGATTCTGTAGCATATGCACCTAAGCTGAGCTTCCCTTATCAGACTGGATGGCTTTTCATTAGTTTTATTTTCACTTAATGTTAACCTAAATGTTCGGGTAAAACAGAAATGAGAAAAAAAATCTTGTTTTTTTGCTATCAGCTACACAGAGTATTCCAGGTGGAAGCTACTGAAGAGCGTCTAGTAAGGCTAATGGAGCAGAAGCTTCTGAAGTGAATGACAGCTGCTTTCCTTTTCCACCCACTTGTGTCCTTTGGTGGTGGACGTGAAGGAGCACCTCTCTGATCTTGACTAGAACCTGCTACAAGAAGTCTGTTTTGTGGCCAGCTCCAGACGTCTCTCCCTTTCATCTGCCATCTTTGCTCTGAGATTACCATGGACAATGACAGAGCACAGCAAGGGTACTTCCACCTGTACACCTCTGCCCCTGGGTGGAGGACTCCCCATCTGCCCAGACCAGCTGTTCTTGGAGCTGTGCTACAGTCTGGGTCTTATCCTCCCTAATCCTCCCTTTATATGCCCTGCACAGATGTCTAGCCTGCACTGAGATGCAAAGGTTCCTTTTTTTTTTTTTTTTTAATCATTGAGACAGCTTGCCTAAGCCATATCCAACACATTCAATCCTGTACTGGCCTTTGCTTCTCACACATCCTGCATATACTTTCTAGTCTCCCTTTCCTGGAAGGTCATCTAGGTTCTGTCTGTAAAATATTTGTGAAACAGGTCTGGAAAAGAGAAAAAAAAGGAGATTTCAGCCTCTTGGGTTCTAGCAGATGTGGGCTTTTAGAGCAGTAGAATTCCTCACTCTCATGCCTAATGACCAACTTTGTGCCCTTGAACTGCCATGGCACCAGCAGAGTGTTTCCTGAACTCTGGGTGGTAACATCAGGGAATCATTGGATCAGAGCTGCTTTTGAAGGGGTTTGAGGCCTGCTCACTCCCCTTGCAGGATGGAGAGTCTCCATAATGTCAGCCTTCAGGATATTCTGACTCTGCCCAGTGATGGCTCTGGGGTCCAACCTCTATTTGTCTGTGTGAGTGTTTCCTGCACTGCCCTGCCTGTTCTTGTTTCACTTATAACACTATTACATATGCAGTGTATTTGGGGTGTGGGCATGTAAGTAGACTTTTCAATAGATTCCTGATATGAAGACACAAGGTCAGGCTGGAAGAGCGGTGCTTCACTTGACTCTTAGTTCAGAATGGTGTGGTACTTTGGGTTATACTCAAGGCGCAAGGATTGTGCTCTGTGTTTGGAAGAGACACGTGACCACTGGTGTTCAGAGGGCTGGGCTATGCTAATGATTGATATGCGTGAAAACCCATGTATAGTGTTAAACTGGCTCAGTCAGCAAATCACTTGCAGCTCAAGCATGAGGACCTGAGCTCCTTTGCCAGTGCTCATGAACAAAGCTAGGTATGGTGGTGTAAGCTGAAAATCACAGAACATGGGAAGCAGAGACTAGAGGATCCCTGGGGCTTGCTGAGTAGCCAGCCTAGCTGAATTGGTGGTCCCCATGTTTCTATTATTGTGATAAAACACCATGACCAACCCTAACTTGGGGAGGAAAAAGCTTATTTCATCTTATACCTTGTAATCTATCACCCAGGGAAGTCAGGCTAGCAACTCAAGACAGGAACTGATACAGAGTCCATGGAAGGGTGCTGCTTACTGGCTTGCTTTTTATGACTTACCCAGCCTGCTTTCTTATATTACTTAGGACTACCCTCAAGCCTATGGGTAGGACTGCTCACAGTGATCTGGGTCTTCCCACATCAATCATTAATCAAGAAAACATGCCACAGGCCAATCCAGTGAGGGCATTTTCTCAATTGAGATTCCCTCATCTAAAATAACTCTAGTTCATGTCAACTTGGCATAAAAACTAAGCAGCACAGTGGGGTTCATGTGGAAGTCAAAATACAACTTACAGTAGTTGGTTCTCTCCTTCCATTATGTGGGTCCTGCGCCACAGATTACCTGACTTGACCATAAGCACCTCTACCTACTAAGCCATCTAACACATGTTGAGTATTTCAAAGAGAGGGGATTAACATGGGGAATTATTTCAGAGGGGACTGACTCCTTGAATAGGCAAACATGAAGTGAGGTGATCCAGAGACCACTCACACCAGACAAGTGCCCCTACTTCTAGGGTAAAATGGATAAAAGGAGACAACATTACCATAGGCCAGCAAGCCAAATCCTTTGTGTGTATGGTGTGGGAGAGCCAGGGCAATGGAGACAAAGAGGTAGAGGAAACACAGCTAAAGTAGAGAAGGAAACAATTTCATGTCCTTTTCTCTTGCTCCTGTCCTCCAATGGTACCACGACATCATACTGGACAGCCCCACCCACACCCCAAAGAGCAAGGGAGTCTGGGCTAGAGCTTTCGGGAGTAAAGATCAAGGGATGAACCAGGCACTCTGGAGATGATGATGCTAAATTACACTTACCAGCCTTCTTTGCACCTGTCTATATCATCTGACTAAGTTATCTCCTCTGGGAAGTGAACACCAATGTTAAGTGGCCTCTGGGCCCTTGAATCTCATATTAGTGAACAGGTCTCCCTGTCACTGAGTGCTGCAGAGGAGGGTCACCGTTCCCTAAGAATACAGTGGTGATGCTGTAGGAAGGAAAGGGGGAGTGGTACATGAGGAACTTGTGGTTCCTGCGTAACCATGTGGATCAGAGCTCCCCAGGGAGAAACAAACAATGCCTTTAAACCACTGTTGTTTCATTTCTTGGCTACCAGATCTTGTCTCTTTTTTTAAAAATATGTTTATTTATTAATTCAAGTTATATCTTAATCACAGCCCTCTCCCTCCTCACCTCCCAGTCCCACCCTCCCACTCTCTACACCCTCTCTCACCTATCCTACTTCTCCTGTGTGGGGGGTGCCCACATATCAGCCCCTCTCAGTTCATCAGTTACATGAGGGCTAAGAGCTTCCTTTTGCTCTGGAGCCTGACTTCTCAGCTGCACTAGGGTAAAGTCCCACTAACAGGTAACAAAGTCCATGACTGAGAGCACTTGTCTTTTGTTTAACATTCATCTTGTTGTTTGTTTTCACATCCACTTTCAACTACTATGGTAGTTAGGTACTAGGTTAGGTACTAGGGATAAAATGTAAACAAGATGTATTCACACATTCAAGGAGGTCACTACCTGTCAAGGGAGCATGAAAAATACAGAGTAAGTCATAGAATAGTGTGCAATATAGAGGATGCCATAATGTAGTGTACTTGGTGCTCTATCAGTGAAGTACCCCAAGTGAGACCTGAGACACCCTAGAGGTTGTACCAGAAAGCAGTAATGAACAGATTGAGATTGCAGGCTCACCATAACAGTTATCACCCATGAGTAAAGCCTGCTATGCCATAGGACCTCTAAACACGGATAGTGTATCATATAATGCCCCCCAATATGCCTGAGATGACTCGAGGGCTCCCCATTTTACAGAAGGAGTCATGGGAATTCAAAGAGTTTAAATGGCTTATCTAAGGCGGACAAATTAACTACCAAGAGCCAAACTGAGGCTGATCTGACTCTAAAACTGATGTCCTTCAGCCATGGCAAGCCATCTTGCAGCCAATGTGCTTCGATTTTATGACACAGAATGCACTTACCAGATAGAGGTCAGCCTATCTGACCTGCCCCAAGTATTTACAGAACTCATTGTTCAGCCCCACAAGGAGGAGGTGGAAGAAAGTGAAGTCGCTTATATCATTTGATTTATTTGCTTATTTCTGACCAGAGTATTCACCACCAGCATGGCGGCTCTCCTTATTTCACACCAGATTTGTTCTAAATGACTTCAGCCTGTTTCCTTCCCCACCTCCCAGAAAACCCCTGCCAAACTCAAAGGACAAAGATTTGCCACCATGAAGGATAGTCACAAGAAATGCTTTAGGCTCTGGCCACATTTAACAATCCTGTCACCCAGCTTCTGCAACAGAAAAAGTCCTGTCCTGAGTCCAAAGATCCCCTGTTTAGCATCTGGAAAAGATACCTTCAAACTGGCATTAACTACAGGAAGCATCTTTGAATGAAAGAAGGTATCAATAACAATGCAGCATGAACATCTCTAAATACTAGATTTATAACTTAACAAAAGTACAGCATTCCATGAGACTCCCACTATGAGCTTAAAATGATACAATGAAGCTGATATCAAGATGGACGTTCTTTATGTATCTCCTTGACATTATACAAGGAGTGAGAGCTATGGCTAACTCTCGGAAGAAACAGCACAAGCTTTCTCAAGGTCTTGATGTCCACGCTGTGCCAGTGGTGCTCAACGTCTAGTCTCTGCCACTTTTATGAATTACCACGTCTTAAATAAGAATGTTCATTCTCAAGGCAGCTGCATTTTCAAAACAGAGAAAGATAACATGGCCTCAGAGGAAAAAGATCATAAATTATGTCATGGGAACCTTGCCTGTGGTATGCTCTAAGCCTGTTGCTTAACAGTAAATAATAAGTACATCATAAAATGTTTTTTCCCTCCATGGTGTGTTGGTTAGTTTGAACCGTCAACTCGACATAACTTCAAATCACCTGGGAAGCAAATCTCAGTAAAGAATTATCTAGATCAGCTTAACCTGTGGGTATGTCTGTGGGAGATTGCCTTGATCATTAATTGATCGTGGATGGTACCTTTTCCTGGGCAGAACATCCTGAGCTGTATCAGACAGAAGAGAACTATATGAAACTGAGCAAGCAAACAAATATCCATGTATTTATTCTTTCTTTGCTCTTGACTATGAATGGGATACCTCGAGTTCCTTCTTTGATTTCCCCTCCATGACGAACTGTAGTCTGGAATTATAAGCCAAATTAACCCCTTTCTCTTCTGGGTCACTTAATTATTGGATATTTTATCACATCAATAATCAAACCAAAATACAGGAGTACTTGATTCATTCATTATTCTAAAAAGTATTTACAAAGATAAGTGCAGTAGTTACTTTTCTATTTTTGTGACCAAATAACTGACAAGTTGCAAATTATGGGAGGAGTTCCTTTGGCTCAGTTTAAGAAAGGATTGGATAGTCTCTAAGAGGCAATGGATAACTACAAGCAGATAGCATTTTCTGGACACATGTGAACTCATAGTAGTTGTGACAGTGTACACAAGACCTGTGCAAGCTCAAGTTAGAAAAAAAAAAATCCCAGGATGGAGAGGGAAGGTAGGTTATAAACCTCAAGGTCTGTCACTGATAGCCTTCTTCCAGCAAGGCTTTACCCATTGAAGGTTGTACATTCTTCCAAAGCAATGCCACCAGTCGAGGACCAAGTGTTCAAATACCTGAGCCTAGGGGGCTCAAGACATAAGTAAAGTATACAATAAATCTAAATTCTCAGGAACTAAGACATGAAATGACTGTGCCCAAGATGACAGAGAAATCAATTTTGGCTACTGATGGACTAGTTGAGAAGGGAAATAAGAAGGACAGAATTATTCAACAAATTTCCTGGGCCACATATTCAGTCATCTCTGTTAGGTGATTTGGGTGAAATCCAATAATGATCAGAATAGCCAAGTTAATCAAGATTGAACACAATGTGACTGAACACTGAGCCTACCAATATGAATATACAATATCTCACTTCACAAAGGGATAAGAGCTTAGTTCTTCCACTCCTCATAGGGAAGTCTTCAAAAATAAAATCAATTTTTCACTTTTCCTATTTCCATAATGAGCTTTCATTATGAGCAGAAATGAATCCATTTTGATGAACTTAATTTTTCTTCAAGATTCTAAGCCTAAGTTGCAAACTAAAGATATTTTCATCAATGTGAAATTATTTCATTTTTCTCTCTGTGGTTTTCAAAGAGCTTCTTGAGTCTATCTGACAACTTGGCAGAATGAAATAAATCTGTCCAATTCCTGAAGAACAGGAACACATCAATGTGGATCACCAGAGGACTTGAACAATGAATTTTGTCGCATTTCTTTGCCACTAGACCACTAGAGAGGTTGTCTTGGAGGCAATCTGAAGAATGTCAAGCACAGTTTTCAGTACTTTGTGTTCAGGATTTTGATAGATAGGCTGTAGTGTGTAGGGATCTCTGCTCACATCCACAAGATTTTGGATCCAGCAAATGAGAAGGGTGGGGGGAGCACAGCAAACAAAAGGTTAAGCAACACCAAATCCCTCTGAATGATTTGAGTGGGAGAGTAAAGTTCATTAAAGAGATGTCCCCATGATCATGTTTCACCTGTCAATTCTACTATGGATGTATTAGGGTCCCCCCTTCCCCTACACATACAGAAAGCATGGAGTTCTCCAGCACATGTGAGCTCATGTCATCTAGTCCAGTTCATTGTTGGCACTATCTACCTGGAGGCAGCATCAGACCCCCCCAGGTAAGGTCTTAAGTCCTAAGTCAGCCCTACTTCAGATGTGCCCACAAACCAGGTCTGTTTACGACCAACCAACCATAAACCAGGGCTTCCTATGCCTCCATCTATGTTGGTTAGTTTTGTTGTTGTTCTTGTTTTGTTAACTTGACTAAAGCTAGAGTCATCTGAGAAGAGGGAGCCTTAATTGAGGAAAACATCCCAACAAGATTGGACTGTAGGCAAGCCTGTGGTACATTTTGTCTATTAATGACTGATGTGAAAGGGCTCAGCCCATTGTGGGTAGTAACAACCCTGGGTAGGTGATACTGAGATGCATAACAAAGCAAACTGAGTGAGCCAGGAGAAGCAAGCCAGTAAGCAGAATAACTCCACAGCCTTTGGTTTAGTTTCAGCCTCCAGTCTCCTGCCTGGAGTTCCCATCCTGACTTCCATCCATCTCCCCAAGTTGGTTTTGGTCATGGAGTTTTATTACACCAATAGAACCCATCCTTGGGCTTGAATAATTTGATGAAGTAGTTCACAGAACTCAAGGGAACACTTCACCTGTGACCACCCCCTTATTTTTAAAGGATATTACAATGGATTTAATGAAAATTTGCATGGGAGAACTGCATGGGATGAAGAACATGAGTAGTGTTGAAACTTCTATCTTTTCTCTAGCCAGGTGCCCATCATCAAATTTCACACATTCATTTGTCTGAAAGTACCTACGACAGAGTCCTTTGGAGTTCTTTGGAGGCTCCATTTTTGTAGGCATCCCAGTGATATAGGCAACATTGGTCATTGATGAATAATTCAAGTTTGATTCTTCTCTATTCTCCACTCTCTAGAGGCTGAAGGTCAGGCTGAATGTCCTAACCACCCAATGGTACCTTCAGCTTTTTTGTGACCAGCCCCCACTTTGAAGCTACCCAAAGTATTACAGCCACCAGTCATTTCATTAGTTTACAAAAGACACATTTTTCAAAGTGTATTTTAGTAGAATGAATTAATTATAAAAATTAGATCAAATGAGCTTAATTATGAATTCACCATGAGTACAATGCACCTTTATCATATTTCCCTCTGTTACATTCCTTCATCTGCCTTCCACTATGGCTTTCATCATTCTGGACACTACAAGGATTTTTTGAGCCATATGCTAGGAATGGGGGAGGCATTTCACAATGTTGCAACTGACCCATTTATCCTAGCTGGGTTTCTGCTTCTGTGATAAACACCATAGCTAAAAGCAATTTGGGGTGGAAATGGTTTACTTTCTCTTGTGATCTGTTGTCAAGAGAAACCAAATCGGGAACTCACGACAGGATATTGAAGCAGAAACTATAGAGGAATATTCCTTATTGGCTTGCACTCTCTGGCTCATCCTCAGCCAGTGTCCTTATGCTACTTGAGACCACCTACCCAAGGGATGCACTTTTCTACATCATTTAGCAATTAAAAAACAAAAAAGAAAAAGAAAATACATGCCCACAGACCAGTCTGATCAAGGAAATTCTACAGTTCAGAGTCCCTCTGATGACTCTAGGCTGTGTCAAGTTCACAATTGAAGCTATGTAACTGTGGTAAAAACCTACCCCCCTACCCAGTGTGGTGTGTGTGTGTGTGTATTTCAAACAAGAGGCAGGGAGGACAGTAGGAGGTCTGGAGCTGTCCTGGCAGCTAGTGTCTTCAGAAAGTGGCTGTCTGCCATCTCAGCAGGTGTCTTCTCGCATCCTTGTAGTTTGACCTCTAAGTATCTGTCCCTGCAGAGAAAGAAATTCCTCATTCCAACGCAGCAGCATCCCTACTACATTCAGGCACCCCTCTTAAACATTTTCACTGTGCTTCCACTCTTTCAGTTGATTCCTCCTCAGTACCCACAATTCCTCCAATCTGGCTAATATGCCTTCCATCCATCCACATAGTGGTGTTCTCTGAATCACTCTACCCCCTGGGATGTTCTCCTGCAGATGGCTGCCTTTTTTCTGTTCCAGGAGCCATCCTATTAGTGAAAAATCTGAGCCATAACAGTTGAAGTGCCCCAGAGGCCTGAGTGCACTGTACCCCAAGTCAAAGGTCCTCATTGTGATTTGACAACTCTCCAGGCATGCACAGTTGAGAGAGTAGTCCAATGTGCTAGTCCATGCAGTTGGTCCCCACTTTGCAGGGGGTGAAGCACATGGAGGCTTCCTGATTTTTACTATTTCTTGCTCTGTCTATTTTGTTCCTTAGGTATGTTGTCTATTGTTCAGTAAGACCACTCTAATCCTGAAGCTTTGCATTTTCTTGAAAGTTGGTAGTAGATTCTTTAGATATTTGCTTTCCTACATTATTGCTGATTCTTTTATTTTTGAAAGATTCTCGTGTATCCTAGTCTGACTTCAAACTATCAGTCTAGTTGAGGATGGTCTCAAATTCTTAATTCTGAGGCTTCTACCTTCTGAGTGCTGAGATTATAGGTGCATACTACCATACTTAGTGTATGTAGTGTTGGGGAACCAAACTCAGGAACACCTGGCATGCTAGGCAAGCATTCTACCATTTGTGCTACTTCTGCAGCCCCTTGTTTATTTTTGGTGATTCTCATATGCTTCATGCTTACCCCAGATTCACTAAGTGACCATGGCTAATTTTAAATGCCTGATCAGGCTTGTTCCTCTGTTTCTGGAGCCAATCATTAAAAGGTAACTGGATCATGATGACTCTGGAGTAACCAATGGGTTAATCCAGTGATAGATTCCTAATTTTCTGGGTTCATTGGAAGAGGGTAGACTCTGTAGAAGTTGGGGCTTGATGAGAGGAAGTCTATCACTGAGGGCACGCCTTTGCTCCTTCTACCATCATGTTTCTGTCTTTCCTCTGGCCTAGAACAATGGAGCCAGCCAGCCATCAACTACACCTCTGACACCATGAGACAAAATATATCTTTCCTCCCTTAGCTGGATTTTCTCAGGTATTTGTCACAAGAACAAAATTCTGTCTAACACACTTATTAACTGTTATGGGGCATTTTTACTAATAATTTACCTATATTATCCATATATGTAATATACAAATAATTACAGTTTTATTTCTTCCTTTTCAATCCTTAATTCACATATTTGCTTTATTTATTGCATGAGGTAATGCTTTTAAGGTGTAACATTGGATAAAAAATGACAATAGAGCCAGGTATGATGGCACCCACTTATAAGCCCAGTACTGGAGAGGCTGAAGCAAGAGGATTATGAGTTTGAAACCAGTCTGAGCTATGTAACATGACCCTCCCTGGCCCAAAATGATACCAGCAAGTGTTCTTATTTCAGATATGTAGAGAGAAATTCCAGCATTTCATTATTAGGTCTGTGAGAAACAGTGGGGCACCTTTGGGTAACCTTCATCATTTTAAGTACATTTTTGTATTTATGTTTCCTTAAGAGTTTTTTCATGAGAGAATGGAAAGATGGCTCAATAGTTAAGAGCACTGGCTGCTTTTCCAAAGAATCTGGTTTCAAATCCCAGCACCCACACGGAGCCTCATAACCCTCTGTAATCCCAAACCCCAGGGTTCATGAGGGCACTAGACATGCATGTGGTACACAGACTCATATGCTGATAAAACACCCATACAACATAAAATAGATTAAAAAAATTTAAAGAGTTTATTGGTGAATGAATGTGAATTCTTTGACAAGCATTGAGTGCACTTGTTGAAATGACCATATGGTTTGCCCTCATTTTCATATTACTTGGTAAATTGTACCCCTTGATCTCCAAATGTTAAGCCAACTTTTCATTCTTACAATAATCTTCACTTAATTGTAAGATACTAGCGTCTTTATATATCACTTCTGTTTGCTAGCAGTTTGAGAAAGACCTAAGTTATTGAGAGAGTTGGAAAGTAATGTGCTTTCTAATGGTTCTAATGATATACTTGCTCAGTTTTGTTATTAAGGCATTTAACCTTGTAAGCTCATAAATCAGGCTGGGGACAGGTTAGATGATGTTCCCTTATCTGCTTTTTTTTTTTTTAGCTTTTCTTTTTTTATTTTTTATTTTATTTTTTTATGAGTACTTTATTTTTTTTTTCAAGTTACATCTCAGTCACAAACCCTTCCCTATTCCCCCTTCCTGTCCCACCCTTCCACCCTCTTCCCCCCCCCAACAGCTTCTCTTTTCATTCCAACAAATGGTTCTTTCTCTTATAACAGTAAATTCTATACAAAACAACAGAATTAAATATGCCACATTTATGAGAGTTAAATGGCCCAGTATACCTTCCCAATGTCCAGTTCATACATATTTGGCCCCTGACTTTAACCTTCTACCTTCTAACCATCTCCATGAGTTTAAAGTTCTATAACTGACTTAGTTTTCATACTAACTTGCATCACTATTATAACCATCTTCTTAGATCTAGAATGCCCTCTTGATTCCTAAACAACTCAAAATTTAGCTATGAGACTCAAGCTGTCTATTCTTCAACCACCTCAGAGAGCTGAGAAGGATAAATATATCTGATTGTATAGGAAGTGCAGGGCCTGCAGCTTCCAATACTAAGAAATGACAAACCAGTGACTACCTGGACAGTTCCCATTTTCTCTCCATACATTCCATGCATGTCACCTTGTTAGCTACTAAGACAGTCTATCACAGATATTCTCTAAGCTACTCAGTAATCAAGTTGTTAAGAGACAAGCAACATTTGCTTATCTAAATACAAGAGATAGATAGGGCATCTTCAAAAACCCCAAGAGACCTGCAGAATATGGCATTCAAAGATGTGGTCTTAAATTAAGATTTTTTTTTGATATCGTGATATATCAGCTCCTGACAGCACCCCCTATTCTACTCCAAGTAGAAGAAAAGCATCGAAGAATCTCCAGTGTGAGATGGTTGAATTAGTGGCAAGCCTATCTCTTGGCATGTAAAAACTCCTTGCTTCAACTGCAGACAGACTGCTGTCCAAAAAGGACAAAACTTGGTAGCAGGGAAGTCGACAGCCTAACTCTGCCAAGACAGGGTAGGTTAGTCCTTCACAATCCCTGCTCTACAATAAATGTCTGTCAGAGAAACAGGACCAAAAGGCTGAAGACTGATGCTGGAATGTATGGAGAGAAAATGGGAACCCTTATCTGCTTTTTATTGCATGCTAAAATCTTGGTTCACTCCTCTGCAATACTGATTTTTCCCACTAGAGGTCTGGGCTTTTCAAATCTGTACTTCTTAACAACCCTAAAAAACAAAACAACACTAAGCTCCTGTGTGCCCCAAACTACAATCTTTGATCTCTCTGCTCTAGGACACACATTATCAAATGACCTTGGGGACACGTGCTGGCAGATTCCCAGCTCACCTTAATTTGTTTCTCTTCTTCTAGGGTCACTGCCTTCTTGCTTGCTCTTGTATCTGGGATCACTGCTATTCCTCCTTGTTTGGGTATTACCTCCAAACACTGTTAAAGATCCAGTTTCTGGCAGGTGCAAGCTACTTATAGCCAAAGAAGTCCATTCCTTGGCTTTAAAGCTCACATCACACCAGACCATCCTTCATTGTTCTTTTGTGGTAATATGATACTATGAGGGTGGAGAGAATAACCCCAATGGCATACAATGACATATGTCAGAGGTACAAAGCAGATGGCTGTATCAACAGCATCTGCAATTAGACCTGGGCTTGCATTACAACTCTGTTGTTGAGCCATGTGACTCTATGGACCTTCTCTGCTCCATGAAATATAACAATGGCACTCACTTCAGGCCTATTTTGAAGACTAGACTCAGCAGAAAAAAAAATGTACTAAAGTACATAGCCCATACCTAAAACAGCCATAAAACAACGGGGTTGGCTAACATCAAAAGACCATTTTCTGTTTTGTGAATTATTTCTGTGTCCTTTTGATGTTTGCACTCCTTAATCACTTCAAAAATTTTTGAATTTTTTATTTGATTTTATGTATGAGAGTTTTGCCTGAATGTATGATATACATTGCATGCATGTCATAGAAGTCAGAATAGGGTGTGAGGGTGTTGTATCCCCTTGAAACTGAAGTTATAGATGGTTGTAAGCTACCATGTGGGTGCTAGAAACACAAAGTTGGGCTTCTACAAGAGCAGTTAGTGCTGTTAATAACTGAGCCATCTCACCAGCCCATTAATTACTTTCTATAATTGCTTCATACAAATAAAGAAAGACTAATAAATTTATAGTTTCTTGTGTCTGGTATACAGTAGGTGCTCAGCTGCTCAGTTAATTGAAGGAGTTTAGTTCACCACATGTCTAAAAATGGGTCCGTTCCATTTTATGACTTTCATAACTAAGATAATTGCCATGAGCAGTACAAAGCCACAGATTCATCAGCAACTATCCTTTAAGCTGGACTTAATCTCAGTGCGATCATTTGGGGAGGCTGTGCAGATGCTAACATCCATCTCAGACAAAGCCTGGTAGAATAATAACACTGCTAAAGAACATGACACCATCATGCCGTCTCTAAGGGCAGCACTGCAGCCCTGCTAACATAAAATAAAACTGTTGTTCCTCATGATTTCCTGTTTTGTGCTCTTTGAGAGAAACAAATAAGGGCCAGAAGGATGGCTCAGCAGCTAAGAGTACACTCTGTTTTGGAGAGAACCTGAGTTCAATTCCCAGCACCATATCAGGTGGTTCACAATCACCTATAACTCCACCTCTAGGAAATCTGATACAGCCTTCCAGACACTACAAACACCTGAACTCACATGCCCATAGCCCTCACCCCACCATATACACATGCACATAGACATGTGGTTAAAGGCTTAAGGAATAAAAAGTTATAAAATCATTTATGTGGGACAATGTGTTTTCTAGATAGATTTGCAATGGGAATCACAGATTGTAACTGCAAAAGAGCCTCGGATGGAAGGACCCAGCCTTATTCTTGCACTCAATTCTTGAATTTTTCTTTACCCTCAGAACCCAAGATGCAGTATTGCTCACCTGACCAGAATCAAGACAAATCTCAGAAGCTGGAAATGGAGACTGGAGTAGATGAGAACTCTTTGGTAGCAAGAGTGGGCTCTCCCCAAGTGGGGAGTAGGGTTATTAGGCTGTGAAGAATTAGAAGTGTGTGCTCATCTCTGCTAACGGCACAAGAAAAGACCAAGTTTACTGTTGAAAGAGAGCTCCAAGCACAAAACACGGCGTTGAGATTAATAGTCTTGAGGCTTACAAATTAGAAGCCTTTATTAGACGACAGAATACAAAATCAGTCACACAAATTCCACATGGTCCAGATGCACCAATTCCTGGTACACACACAAAGGAAATGAAGTTAGTATTTAAAAGGGATCGCAGCACAGCACACCAGTGTTTGTCACAGTACTGGTCTGCATGCCAATGATCAGGTGAGCAAATAAGTAAGATGTGATGTATATGCATGAAAACAAGGATGATACTGAGGCATATAAAAGTGGATGTAACTGAGAATCATCATGTTAAGCAAAATACGCCAAGCACACAAAGACAAATACTGAATGTTTTCTCTCCTATGTAGAATACAAAAAGGAATATTGATGACAATCTCAAAGCCAGAAGGGATTAATTATAAAGGAAAAGAATGGAAAAGGGCAAGAAAATGTCAGGGAGGGTGAATTTGAGAAAGACATGATGGATGTGTGGCTAAAATGATAGAAAAATCATTAATCCTTGCAACTGCAATTCTATCAATATTTTTTAAATTAGTTCATATATAATCATTTATTTAGAATGCAGGAAGAATTCACAGCAAATTGTACATGCACAAATATACAACAAATAACACAATAGCTTGATAATTTCTCTGACACATGTCTTTTATAGATTTTTCTAAAGTTTTTGGTTACATATCACATTGAAACTGAATGCATTCTTGACACAATATTTCCCATCACCCAGACACCCACAGCTATATCAATATACCAGCAAGCACATGATGTTTGTGTTTGCCACAGATAATAAAGTGAGATGGGAATAGACAGTGATTCTTGGAATTGAAATGTCTTACTTTTGAAAACTATACCAAACTTACAAATACCATTGCTAGATTTCCTCCCAGAAAGGCACCTTAGTGCAGCTCTGTTTCTCCTCTTGGAACATGCAGCTTTGCCAATACATCTCCATTATGCCCATGTTAGCTGTGTCTTTGCTAAAAGAGACAATGAAGGTTTAAATTAGCTAGAATAGTTTCTCTTCTCTTTCTTACCTCGAACTTTCCTTTTGGAAATTTCTTCTTTTGTTTAACAAAGTATTTGCATGGGCCCAGTCTTGTAAATACAGAGGGGGACAGAGCAGGAAGATGATGGTAATGTCCCAGCCCCATGAGCTTTCGACCTTAAGAGTTGAGATAGTTTGTTCCATGACATCACATACACGAGCAGGGACCAACCAGCACAACACTGGGCCTACCTACACAGTCCCCGACAGGGCACAGGTGGACCTCATATCTCTGAATATGGAAATCCCTTGAAAAGGTGTATTTGAGAGCTAATGCACATATAGTCAATTTGTTAATGGTTAATAATTATTACTGTCAACTTGACAGGACCTAGAATCATCAAGGGGACAATCCCTCCAGGCCTGCCTGTAAGGGATTATCTAGGTTAGGTTAATTCAAGTGGGAATGCCCACTGTAAATGTATGCAGCATTATTCTACGGGCCAGAGTACTTGACTATGTAACTGTGGTTTCAGGGTGACTAGCCGCCTCATTCTTCTGCTATGTCTTCCCCTACATGATGGACTGTGTCCCTTAAAATGTTGGGTTACCTCTTATCAGATATTTGACACAGCAGGGAGAAAAGTAACTATCTAACTAACTTACTAAATTAACACACAACTGCTCCCTTTCCCACTCCCACTGCACTCAGTTATAATGGCCCTTTATCTGCCACTTGGGTCTCCCCATGGAACCAAAACAAAGCACTCAGAGACCTGCAGCAGTTGTCAAGGAGAAGAAAAACGAGTGTTCTAGTCAGTGTCTCTATGAATCCTTTGTTAGCTATTTGGTTTCAGTCATCCTGTTTGCTTTTACAGACAAGGTCTTGCTCTGCACCATCTGTCAAGTGAAAACTCATGATGTAGTTGAGGCTAGATTCACACTTCCTGGTTCTGTCTCATAGTTCAGGCTAGATTCACACTTCCTGGTTCTGTCTCATAGTACAGGCTAGATTCACACTTCCTGGTTCTGTCTCTTGAGTGATGTATATCCAGGTGTCACTATACCCAGACTCTTTGGGTCATTTTGATAGTTAAAATGAAAATTAGATCTTCTCTCCTCAAAACAGTGCCTTGCTGCTGCTGCTTGGGCTGCTCAGTCTCGAATACAATTGTTTCATTTGCTAAACACCACAGAAGGGAGGTCTATGGGAATCAGTCACTGATTTGACCTCTGACTGTCCAGAATTGGCTACTGACCCTTTAAGGCTGATTGGGGCCAAGTGGATATGGGAACTGAAGAGTTAAGATAACCCTGGCACATGGGTGAGTAGAACAAACAATACAGCCCTGTTCCTGCTGTGTTCAGCTGAGGAATCTCCCAGTGCTGTACTGGGCCAGGACCAGTTCTTTCTCTGGCTACAAAGACCTATTCTCAGTGGGGTAAAGGATGGCATCCGTGTGCCCTTCTTGGAATTTTATGCAAATATATGCCAAACAGTTGAAAAATGCCTCATGGCCTTATATGCAGTCACAGCTATTGAGTCGTATCTGCTTGACTCCAAAGGGCACAGCTATTCTCCGCCACAGCTGCCTGTCTCATTAAAAACAAGTCCTTAGACTGACAGAAAATAACGTCCTTCAGAACCACAGAGTTCTGGAGATTGTGGTATGATTTGAAACAAACATTTGTCATCATCAGAATGGCCTGTAGTCACCGAACACATATTGACATAGTGAAAGATGGCACACAGGACAAAAAGAGATCTTGCTATGAATCATGAATTCAACTGATATTCACTGTGGCCCTAGCAGGTGACAAGCATTGTTTCATGCATTAGGGTACAGAAATGATCTCATAGAATGGTTATTCTCCCTCATAGAGTTTATATAGCAGTAAAGAAGCCAAACAGTGAACAAGCAAATGAATAAGCAAGATAAATTCAGCTGATTATGAGTTGCCACTGTGGCAAAAATATGGCATGGTGGAAAGTCACCATGAGGGGTAAGAGAGAATCTTTCAATAACGTGGTAGATAGGGCGACTGCTTTCATTGGTTATTCTGTTTGCCTCTCTTCTCCCACTGTCCACCTTTCTCTGTCAGCACTGTGTGCCAGGAAGCAGATCCCCATTCAGCTCTTACAACTGAGTAAAAGCAATGACACTCTAAGTATATGTAGGCAGAAAGAGAGAGGCATTCAGAGAATGCTAGTGAACTCCAACAGGAGAATCATTGCATGGACCATGAGGTTTTTGGAATGAGACCATCTACATGGTATCATTTCCTCAGGCACCAGGTATTCATTTGGCTAGGAGATCATGATGGTCAGATAAGGTTCTTTGTCTTGCAAATATTGGCCAGTCTCTTTTCATTGTATATTAGTATTTGTGAAAGGGTTACAAACAAATTATTTTGATGGTAATTGATGGAAAAAAAAAACAGATGGGCTCACAGTCCAAGACTTCCTCTCACCTTTCTTCATCTGCTGAGAGTTCATCTACTGGAAGTCAACATGATACCCTTACATGGAACAATCCTTTGGGGACCCGTCAAAGGATAGTAGACTGTTACATTGGGCTTCTTATATCATGGAAAGATTAATGTTTTTTTCATACCAATTAATACATATTCCAGAATATGGATTTGCTTTCTCTTCCATTCAAGATAGAATATATAGAATTTCTTTTCTCTCTTCTTGGTATGTCTGCCACAGCTTCTTCTGTTAGCAAAGGAAAAGAAGACAACATGAGTGTAAACCCAAGAGCTTGTTTTTGATGCTTTACATGGATTAATCCACTCCACAATCCCATGACATAAAGGTTGTTATTGTCTACTTTTTCTTTAAAAAAGAGTATAATGATATAATTAGCTGAACCAACAACTATATTTAGGAGAAGGGATTAGTCTTTCTAATAGAATCCTCAATAATACATGCAGATTTTCTCTCTTCAAAGAACTTAATTCCCATTTCCTTGTGTCTAGCTTAAGCTTTGTTTCCAATGTCCCTAAAGAAGTTTATAGGAAAGTAACTGTTCAGTGAGAAGCTCGAGAGATAGTGACATTAATCAAGTGACCAAGGCCAACTGATCACATTGATAGTGTATGTTTCCCAAAATGGTACAGTGAGGAAAGAACTCAACATCCACAGTGTCTTACCCACCTCTAAATCCGCAAATACCCATCTACTCATGAGAAAATCTCAGACAAACCAAAGTCAAAAAACACCTAAAATATCTGACCCATACCCTCTGAAAGTGTCAAGGTCATGAGAAACAAAGAAAGGAGATTGAGATACTGGATCAGACTGGAGAATAGAGATGACTCACATATGATATAGTGTCCTGCAATGCAAACCAGAAAGCCACTCAATCCAGCAACAGAAGTAGTTCAGATAGTAGTAATGTAGCAGCATGAATTCCTTCACTTTGGCAAATAGACCAATTTTGTATGGTGTCAACAGTTGGGACAGTTGGATAAATTCTCTGTACTGACTGTGCACATTTTTCTTTTTAACTTGATAGCATCATGGAACAAATAGATTTTCCTGCCTCTTCATGGGAAGGTCAATTAAAATTAAAATTTATTCAGAAATCACAGACAACAGACCACTGTACAGGATCAGTTCTGAGTCATAACATTTAACAGCACCTTCCTGGGTATTTTCCATTTGGGAAACCATTTGTCACAGACTAAAGAAGTTTTAACACTCTGCCTAATTTTGGAGAAAACAAGTTGATAGGGGAGAACAGTAGCATATGTGTATACACACACACACACACACACACACACACACACACACACACACATACAAAGAGACTGTATGTGTAACATGCTCCCACAACTTAATGGATTCAGTGACCCCTGCCTCATGGTAGGTCAAGTTTTTGAATGTTCCCTGTACAGCCATAAAACCAGAAGTCTTATACCTTTTGCTGAAATCTCCAATTTCACCCCCTGAAAAATTATGCACTGGTCATGATGAATAGCCCCTGGGAAACATCATTTGGGATCATAGAAGCTTCATTATATATTTGCCTGAAAAATCGGCCTCTTTTGGTGAATATTTTTAATGTAGTTCTCAAATCCAGCTCCACTGAGACACCCTGGGCTGGAGAATCAATACAGGCAGCAAATGAACTCAGCAAACAAAGGAGATGAAGTACCATCACCAAGAATCAAGATCCAGAAAACAGTTGGCTTTGACCTATCATCAGTTGTAGTAGGGTGCCCATCTCTACTCTACAACTGGCATTAAATTACAGCATATTTATTAAACATTGACAAGTAACCACTGCTACCAATCACCATAACAGTGTTGTTTTATTGATAATCATAATGTTATCTAACTTTATACCCACTACTAAACATGAAAGGGCTGAAATTCAGGACTAAGTCACATGATCAGCTGAACCTCAAATACAGATTCCCCTCACTTTAGGCATCAAGCAATTCCCAGACTTTACATGGCCAATTCATAAGAAGTAGAGCTGTTCTTACATAATCAACTCCATGGAGCCTGGCACCCATGACAAAGCAAATGAAAGCCCAGAGGAGAGACCATTATTTCAATAGGCCATTAAAAACACAAGACAAAACCAGAGAAGACAAGTTAAACATTTGGTTTTTAGTTAACTCAAATTGCTTCTGTTTTTCATTCTAAAAGTATGCTCTAAAACCCATGTAAACATTGAACAGAAGTGAGTTTTTTCCAGTGAACCACCTGCTCAAGGGAATCTCAGCTTTTTTCTACACTTGAATCAACATAACTTGTTTTCTTTTTTTAAAAAACAGTATCAAAAATGTATGTGTATGATATGTAAAAACAGACACTAGAACAAATGCACAAACAGCAGTTTTGATGTTTCCAACAGGAAACACTGAGCACAGTAAAGAAGGTGTCTGAGAAGCTGAGTAAGATGAGAGGCCCTAGCTCTGCAGAAGGCACCATGGGCACACTGGGTGACTGCCTTATATACAGGTTGAGCATTCCTCACCCAAATACCTGAAAAAGGCCACACTTGACCTTCAGTGTGAATATCCTTTAATCACATGATTTTTTTCAAGCACAAAATTACTAAAGATATTGTATAAAATTACAATCAGACTGCGTATGTAAGAAATATGTGAAACATAAATGACTTTCAGCCCTGATGTGTCTCATTATACATATAAGGAGATATAAGTCAGCATTCTAGATGTAAATCAAATATACATATATATTTGATTTACATATATATATATATATATATCTCCAAAATCTGAAATATTTTCAGTCCCAAGAGTTTTTGGATAAAGGATATTCAATTTGTGAATGTATGGCATAGGTGTGTGTGTGTGTGTGTGTGTGCGTCTGTGTGTGTGTGCACACAACTGTGTGAAATGTGTGCATTGTATTTGTTTATTAAATATATACACAGAAACACTTTTAATATCTTGGACTGATAAGTTTTATGCCATATATAACTAGCTACATATATGCATGTAGATATACAATTGTATTTCTATGTAAACATAAAAATTATATATGGATATACAACTCAAAAGTACAAAATAAATCAAGTTGTATCAACTCATAATCTTTACTTTGAAATGAATCAGCAGCTTTGTCTTTTTTTAAATATAACTGAGAGATCATGGGTAGTCAATAAGGGGGCATCCTTGAACTGCCCAAAAAAAAAGTCTATCTTGAAAAATGGTGCATAAATTGGAGGTTTGTGTCTGAATTCCTTGAGAATACGAGAAAGCCATGGAGCATCTTGAATTAAAATAAACATATGCAAATTCACAGAGACTTCCTTTCTGGGAGGCCCATGCACTTCAAGTGATGATGCTCTAAGGAACTGAGGGACAATATGGTCCTTGTGCTATGTTCATTTCTCAAGTAGAGAAAGTCACTGGCAGGCCATCAGGATTCCTGTGTGTATGTGCAGTGTGCTGTAAATGGGTGCTCGTGGACATGTATACACATGTATGTGGTTGACATCAGGTACCTTCCTCATTGTTCTTTCCTATGTTTTCTGAGACAAGTTCTCTCAAGGATCCTGGAGCTGATATTTTCAACTAGACTTGGTGGCCAACAAGCCTCAAAGATCTTCCTGTCTCCAGTATCCAAGCAATGGGGTTACAGACACTTGGCTAATGTGCCCAGCTTTAATTTGGTTATGAGAGACCCATTTTCAAGTGCCTTTCTGTGTGACAAACAATAAGCCATCTCTCCAGACTCAGCATCAGGATTTCTATGAACAGTTTACAAATCTTGTGTTAGAGGAGATTTGACCTTTGTCTACTTGGACACGTGAATTGGTTTCTGAGCCCTCCAGTTTCTAAACAATATTCCATGATCACCTGTCTCAAAATGAAGTCAGACCAAAAAGAAGAGCAGAGGAGGCCAAACCTTCATTCTCCAAAAACCCCAGATAATAGAGGATGATAAACACAGTGACACCTTGAAAAATAAAAAAAAAAAAAATTTCTAGCAGGATGGGGTTGTTTTGTGTCCTACATACACCTCCCTCTCATTCAGTCAACCATACAACCTGGAAATTAAAAGAAAGAAAAACAAGACCAGGTAATGCAGGACAGGAGGAATTCTACCCAATGAATATACAAATGGCTCTAGAAACAAAGTTGTTCACAAAGACTAAAAAAACAACGTGAATGTTTATTTCCATATGAAATGTAGCTCTTGCTTCAGAGAAAGAGTTCTGTCTGAGCCAATGAAATAAATGGCCATGGCATAGGAATAAGGATTCATGTTTACCCTAAATGACATGTTGCATCATAAAAGTTCCATGAACTTCCTCTGGTCACAGGATTAAAAAAAAGGTCACAAACCAATGTACTGACCAATTACATTGGTGAGAACATCAAGCAGATGGGTTACAGCAAAAATGAGAAATCTCTGCTATATGTTTCCAATGTTAACTGATGACATTCTCAGCATATAGATTGGTGGAAGCTAGTGAGATAATATCATCTGACAAATAATGGTCCAAAATTTTGCCTTGTGTTGAAGAAAATACTATGTCAGATAAATGGTCGTGAAGAGGATTAAAGTCCCAAGATAATTTTGCTTCTCCATCTACGTGAGTGTTCAAGGAAGAGAACTGAATCCAAAGTGGTATTATATACACTTATATCTCAGATGCTTTGAGGACTGTTTAACCCCACAAATCCAAGACCAGCCTAAACAAGTGGGCAACAAAGGAAGGTTCTAGTTCAGAAAACAAACAGCAATAACCAAAACAAGCAAGTAAAGGAAAAGAAAAAGAAAATAATAATAAGAAAAAGTGGGAATTAGCCAGGGAAGAATCTCACAAATATAAGAAGTCATATGTGAAAGAAAGAAACATCTTCTGAGGGAAAGTTATGAATTATCTCCTTTTAAAAATGGGCTATGTAATATCCACTTTTGGAAGAAAAAGCAAAAGTTTTGTTACAAAGAAACACATTGCTAGGCCTAGAGTGAGCTGCTATTGTGTCCCCATGTGAATCTGGTAGATTGTCTATTATACATCTGATGGATGCTCCTAGGTGTTTGTCATTGAGAGATATCAAAACATTGACTAAAAAGAGTTTTATGACTCATGATCTTGATGAACCCAAGATGACAGCAAGATGAACTCAAGCAGTGGGGACTACTCACATAGTCATCAGACTGACCCCCTAGCCCTTAAGTTTATAGAGATTATGACTACATGGATGAAACTCCTTTCAGGCTGTGCACATTGACTTTCAGCCACTGATTGCTCCCACTACAATGCTGGAAGATTGAGGCCATAGACCAGGCAGTAGAGATTTATACTTGGGCTAATATTTCACTGCCCTAACTACTCAGTGATTGCTAACTAGTCTTTCAGAAAGCTCTGCCCTGGTCATCATCAGCTAAACTTAGGAATCCAGATTATCCAGGAGAGTGGGGAGATCGTTTCAATGGCCTCAAAGCAAGTGACACTTGTCATGTCATTGTAAATAAATTGCTAGATGTAAATCATAAACAGGAGAAACCAGAGGAATGAAGAGAGTTCCTTCCTGTGCCCCATTTCATAGTTGGTAGAAATGAAGTATGTTTTCAGACACATGTTACAAAAATCACAGCCCTTAAAATTGCTAGAACTCTCTGTGAAATTTTAGAGAGTAAAATGCACGGGAACACATTACCTCAGGCCATAGGCCATATCCAGTTGAGGATACAGGGTACAATAGACAAGAAACCAGTTCGTGTTGTTATTTGCCCTGGCTCAGATTTGGGGAAGATGAGCACGGATAGTTGGTTCCCATGGCAAAGAGCCCAAAGAAAGCACTGATAACACCAAGTTTAGGGCTCCAAAACGAAAAGAACAACTGTTTCCTGTTTGTGTTCTTGAAATAGTGAGTCATAGGCTCTGAGAAACAGCAGTGGCACCAGCAGCCACTCTCTCTGGTCCCTGGACTCAGATCTCATTAATCTTGGATGCTAGGATAGTGGGATTCCCACTTCTGCATTCCTGTCTGACTCTCTGCCCCCTCCTGCATTGTCCCAATTCGAGGCTCACTTGTTGTTACTTATCATTCTGTGTCCTTCCACGAGTTTATAGTAAAGTCTCGCTGATGTACACAACAGAAGCTATTTGTGGCCACATAGAGAGGTGGGATTTGCTACACTGATAACAAGCTGTGTGACCTTCACCTCTACAAACCTCAGCAAAGTCAGTGTCTTTGTTCTCAGATATCTCAAACAAAAAGCCAAATGGCAAAAAAACAAGGTGTATTTTGTTCTTAATTTAGGCAATAATGTCACTGATATGTCATCCGTAACAAAGAAATACAGATTAAATGGTTATGAAGTATATAAATGCTCACAATAGTTATGAGTTTCTCGGTGATGATTGAATTCTATGTTCTCCTTTTCTTTTTTTGATAACTGCCATCACATTTATTTGTGTCAGCATCATTATTAATTGTTTTACAGGAAGAAGTAAAGTAATATTTAATGGAGTTTTTCTTTCCTTTTTTTCCCCCCTCTAGACAGAAATCATACAAGGAAAATCAATTTGATTACAGCAGTACAGCAGAGGAAAGCGGCACTCGGAAATGGAGAAGCAAAAGCTAAGGAAGAAGAGGTGAATGCATCGCTCACACCTAACTCATACACAGCTTCAGTGCACTTTACCTCAGAGAGGCTCTACCTCTCTAAGAGAGGCAAGAAGGGAGGATCTATCTTCCCCCTACCCGCCAAACCAGAGAATGTTTCAACTTAAAAACTGAGTACAAAAAAGGAGGGTGTGAAGTCATTCAAGCATTCACACAAACCACTCAACCCACCTTGACTACTCAAGGGAGTTCCTTTCTATTTTATAAAAATATTAGCAAAAATGTTCTGTGAAGTGAATAAATCACAGAAGTTTCTTGGGAAACAATTGGAAGCTGCCTTCCAGGCTCCAACACTGCTGGTGAGAAGACCAGTAAGGTCAGAGGACTGGAGACACTAGGACTGCTTAGGGGAATGGGGAGTCTGGTCCACAGAAATCAGAAAATTGGATTGCAGTAGGTGTTAGGAGTTACTCCCGGGCACCACAAGGCTGTGTGGAAGAGGGGCAGGAAGAGGAGCTATAAAAAACACCTTTTGCCATTTACAGGATGGTCTTCACAAAGACCCATGCAGCTTAGACCCACACTGAGGTGAACACACCAAAGTCTATTCATTGGTTTCTTTTAAAATTTACTTACTGATTGATTGAATAACTAATTTATCCATTCATTCATTCACTCATTTTGTCTTCTTGTTTTGAGATAGGCTCTTGTTGTGTAGCCCAAGCTGGGCTGCCCATTTTCTGTTTTTGTTTTGTTTTTAAACTTATACCCCTAACATCTTATTTTTATTTATTTATCATTATTGTTCTTATTTATTATTGTTATTATTATTATTATTATTATCATTATTTTGGTTTTTTAAGATAGGGTTTCTCTGCATAACCCTGGTTGTCCTGGAACTCACTCTGCAGACCAGGCTGGCCTCGAATTCAAAGATCCACCTGTCAAGTGCTGAGATTAAAGGAGTGTGCCACCACCTCCTGGCCTATTTTCTGTTTTTTAATAATAAAAGCTGTTAAAGTTAAATCACCCTGCTAATTTTACTACATATGCCAAAATCAGAGTGGGGAGAAGAGGGCAGATCACGAAATTAGTCTTCTGAACTCCAGGTGAAATCAACAACAAAACTGTTCGTTTTTAATGGGAAAAAGTGAAAGTCCAAGATTAATTTCTTTTTGTTGGCTCCCCATTTTTCACCCCACATCAAGGCCAAGAGGGATAGTCCATGGAAACATAGGGTGTTCTGCTGTGTTCCTGGGCTGAGCCTTATTGCAGGGATGATGGCTAGCCAGCTCTGTCCAGGAGGACCCAGAGCCTGGAATAATTTTTGCTGTCATAGAATTCAGCATGGCTGGTCAGGGTTCTGCATGCAGGTGAGGTGGGGTTTCCAAAATCTTATCAAGGCTCCTCTGCAGCCATCTTTCCAGGGTCTTTCTGCCCCGGGCCAGGGTTCCTATCAAGAATGTCATCTACCCAGTCCTGAGTAATAGACCATTCTTTTGTTGGTTCTGCGTTCCATGTTCCTTATCTTCAGTCTTCCTTCCCTCTCCTCTGAACTTGCTGCAGGTTCATTTAAGGCCAATAGTAGATTTCTAGATCATGCACTTGACTGACCATGAGGAAAAATTCAGTATGTATTTGCATATACATATGAGGTATCTTGAGGTGGAGACCAATTTCCACATAGGAAGTGCACTCAAGTTGTATATATATGAACAAAGCCAGGGATCAAACTTACATCATCAGTCTTGGCAGTAAGCACACTTTACACACTGCGACATCTCACTGGCCCATATTGCCCTTTCATATGGTGACTCATGTCACTAATGCCAGGGGGAAAAATCCTAAAGGACTATGGTGAAACTAAGTTACCTCTAAGTGCTAAAAAGGAGAACACATTCTTTTTCTTTTTGTTGGTATGAAATAGATCTAAACAAATTCTGTACCTAAGCTGCTGTATCATGGGAGATTCTCAACAAGAGTTCCTTCTGGACACTGTCCTGGATCTGCTGAGGAATGGAAATGGAAGACTTTCTTGTCAAAACACTCCCTTTATTTCTTATATGCTTCTTTTCTCTTCATTTTCTTAAGTTTGGTCACTTGAATACTTTTTTTACATGCTCTTTCCATATACTGTGTATGTCCATATACCATATATTTCCATATACATTTGCATTCTTACTGCAAATTGCCTCTATTTTCTGTTCACTTTCTCAGGATTTACTTTATGAACTCTTTCCCGCCCCTTCCCCTTCCTACCCTGTATGTGCTAATTAGTCACGTTCTTCCATGCCTCAATTACAGTCTACATACTGAGAACATCCAAGCATTCGCTTCGCACTCCAGCCTGTCCCTCTGCACTCTAGACCTGTCTGTCAAGCTTTCCATTAGCTTGTCTAGCATGATCACTCACTGGCAGCTCAGTCAGCATGTTCACTTAGAACTAGGAGGACCCCTGCTCCTTGCCAGTCCTCCTGTCCCCTATGAAAGAGCATGACCCTGTCATCTATGCCTTAATATAAGCCTGCTGTAATAACAAGTCCTATCATATCTCCACGCAATATTTTCCTCTAATTTGCTGATATTTGAGGGGTACTTCATTGAGTAGAGCCTTTATTTCTCACTTGGAATACTTCAGCAGCTCCAATTGGTCTTTCAGCAACCTCTCTTTCCTTCCTCCAGCCATCTATATCTGGGTGTATTTATAATTTTTAAAATATTATTTTGACCATACATTCTTCAAAATTAAATCTTTCAATGGTTCTCTGTTGCTTCTTAGACAGAAAAAGAAAACAATTCTCCCTAAAACTACAGAGCCTCCAAAAATAGGTCCCTGACTGGTTTCCCCAGTCCCACCTCCAACCATCTCATTTTATTCTGTGATCTGATGTCATGAGAAGAAAAATTAGAGATAGAATCTGGAAATGAAACTTCATCATTTAAAAAGAACTGCATTTCAGGAGGGAGACAGGAGACACCTCACCGACAAAGGTTAGGGGCATCTCTACCCCACTTCTCAATACTCCAGAATGGCAGGTCTTCTTTTAGATCACAATACAAATATATATATTCTGTTCAAGAACGGCCCTATACACAGCAAATGGGGAGAGGGTCTCATGGCATTTAGGAGGACCAAAGAGACATTGTGTTGAAGACTAGGGAAGAAAAGTGGACTTTGCTTTAAACTACCCAATTCCAAGAGGCTATTTATATAGGGACTTAAGAACATTTATTTGAAGAACTTCTTTGCCTACTAAAAGATTTAGGGTCAGTCATGACTTGCATTGTCTGTCCAAGAAAACAAAGCACTGAACATCTATGGAGGAGTCACAGTATTTGCCCTGTACAGTAAAACATGAAAGATGTCTTGGTTGAGATTTTAAAAATGATCTAGGAACATCTATTGATTGTAGAGCAACTGATTTCCCCCTCTTCAAGGGCAATAACTTTCAGTAGGTAACATCAAGAAAGTATCATTCTGTTAGGCCCTTTAGACTGTCGATACCTGTCCCCCTCACTTCTTTTTCCTCCCTAGATTAAGTTCTGCTCTCCATAGTGATGCCATTTGGTTGTTTCCTCCTCTGAAGCAGCAAGCTCCACTAACTAATCTTCAGATTTAACCATTTACCCTTTGATGACTTGCTGCACCACAATGTTTGAATGTGAGAAGATGCTTCTCAGATTCATGCTCAAGTCCTTACTCTCAGTATAGGAACTAAAACAAATTTGCTTTAAAACTATATTAACTTCTTTGAACTACTCAGTTGTTCATCCATCCTACCAAGCTGTAAGTCCATTAACAACAGCGTTATTATCGCTACCCATTTTTCTTTGCACACCCTCCTACCTGATTTGACAGAGCCCCAAGTCCACACTTAACATTCAGCCATAACATACAGTTATTTCTGTACTGATGTTTCTATGAGATACACAGGATGTAGTAGACGTTTACAAGTCTGAGAATTTCACTTTCAGGAAACTTTGCCTTGTTAAAATTTATTGAAGAAATATTAAAATCTATCAGTTCAATTTGGTCCTTTGCATGTATATATAACCCATGAATGTTTTTACTCCTTCATACATGCATTAATTAATTCATGGAGTTATGATGGACATGATTTTATATGTGTCTTTTTTCACAAAGTCAAAAAGTGACATTTGTTAACAACACCAATAATTTTATCAAAAAGACTGCCAAGGTCACAGTAGCAAATACAAATTTTTCAAAATTCTCATTTTCTCTTGAATTTTGGCAGTGGTAACATAATTTGTCAGTTTTATTTAAAATGATAGCTTCACTACATATATTTTTAGAAAACTTTATGAATAACTAGTGTTTCTCCATCCTTGTTATGAGTAAAAATGTCATTTCATCTTTTTTGACATGCAGACACTTGCACTTACAGCAAACATCTGAACATAGGAACATAGGAGCCGCCTCTTACAGAGCGCCTTCAGTCCACACCAGGGGTATTTTGTGTGTTCCTCTTTTCATGACCCAGCACTCAAGGACAGCATGACATGGCCAGAGACTAAGCGTCTATTACAATCAGTATTCCTTCCTGGACTCAAAAAGTCATGATTTCCAGGCCTGTCTCTAAACCAGCATCTGACCTTCCAGCCATAAACCTAGCTAATTGCATCATCAACTCTAATACCAGTATCACTGTAAACATGACAGCTACTCACGGGAGGGAGCAGGGAGGAGAACACAAGTACCAGTTAAGAGAAACCCCACCAAACCAATTGCAGCCCCAGGTCCAAGAACATGTAGGGCAAGCAAGATGGCTGAAGAGATAGCGGTACTTACTGACAAGCATGAGAATCGGAGTTTGATCCCCAGGACCCATCTTGTGGTAAGGAGAGCACTGACACTCACACAAGTCTAAGATGTCCTCTGACTCTCATAAATTCACCATGGCACACTTGACCACTCCACCTATTTCCTTTTGCATACAAAACAGATAAATAAAATGTAATATTTTTCTTTTTTATGTTTATTTATTACTTCAGGTTACATCTCCATCACAGTACCAACTTTCCACCCCTCCCAGTCCCACCCTCCCAGCCTCTGCACCATCCCTTCCATCCCATTCCTCTGGAGTGGAGTGTCCCTACATAACAGTCTCCCACCCCAGTTCAGCAGTCATATGAGGGTCAAGAGCCTCCTCATACGCTGGGGGTCTACAAGGCAGCACCACTAGGGCAAAGTGTCTCATTGACAGGAAACAAAGTCTATGTTCCTGTTCCCTTTGGTGCATTGGTTGTAGTATAGTTATCCTGTACAATGGCTAAAATCCGACTATAAGTGAATAGATGCCATGTGCATCCTTCTGAGTCTGGGTTAGCTCACTCAGGATGAGCTTCTCTAGTTCCATCCATTTGACTGCAAATTGCATGATTTCATTGTTTCTGATGGCTGAGTAGTATTCCATTGTGTAGATGTACCACAGTTTTGTTTTTTTTTTTATTCATTCCTCGGTTGAGGGACATCTGGGTTGTTTCCAGTTTCTAGCTATTACAGATAAGACTGCAATGAATATAGATGAAGAAACATCCTTGTGGTATGGTGAGGAATCATTTGGATGTATACCCAGAAGTGGTATGGCTAGGTCTTGAGGTAGAACTATTTCAAGTTTTCTAAGACATCACCAGACTGATTTCCATAGTGGTTGTACAAGCCTGCACTCCCACCAGCAATGGAGGAGTGTTCCCCTTGCTCCACCATCTCGACAGCATATGCTGTCATTTGAGTTTTTTATCTTTGCCATCTGACCGGTGTGAGATGGAATCTCTGAGTCATCTTGAGTTGCATTTCTCGGATGATTAAGGATGTTGATCATTTCTTCAAGTGTCTGTCAGCCATTAGGGATATCTCCTTTGTGAATTCTCTGTTTAGCTCTGTTCCCCATTTTTTGATTGGATTATTTGGTTTCTTGGCATTTAATTTCTTGAGTTCTTTGTAAATTTTGGATATTAGCCCTCTGTCAAATGTGGGGTTGGTGAAGATCTTTTCCCAATCTGTAGGTTGTCGTTGTGTTCCAATGACAGTGTCTTTTGCCTTACAGAAGCTTTTCAGTTTCATGATGTCCCATTTATTGATTGTTGGTCTTAGACCCTGAGCTGTTGGTGTTCTGTTCAGGAAGTTATCTCCCATGCTGATGAGTTCGAGGGTTTTCCCCACTTTCTCTTCTAGTAAATTTAGTCTGTCAGGCCTTATGTTAAGGTCTTTGATCCACTTGGACTTAAGTTTTGTTCAAGGTGATAGTATGGGTCTAATTTCATTCTTTTACATGTAGACATCCAGTTGGACCAGCACTGTTTGTTGAAGATGCTGTCCTTCTTCCATTGTGCAGTTCTGGCTTCTTTGTAAAAAAAAATTAAGTGACCATAGGTGTATGGGTTCATTTCTGGGTCTTAACTTCGATTCCATTGATCCACTGGTCTGTTTCTATACCAGTACTATGCTGTTTTTATTACTATTGCTCTGTAGTACAGCTTGAAATCTGGGATGGTAATGCCTCCAGATATTTTTTTTATTGTACAGGATTTATTTAGCTATTCTGGGTTTTTGTTATTCCATATGAAGTTGATAAATGGGCTGAGAAATAAATTAAGGAAACAACACCCTTCACAATAGTCACAAACAATACAAAATACCTTGGGGTAATTCTAACCAAGCAAGTGAAAGACCTGTATGAAAAGAACTTCAAGTCCTTGAAGAAAGAAATTGAAGAGGACATCAGAAGATGGAAAGATTGCCCATGCTCATGGATAGGTAGGAACAACATAACAAAAGTGGTCATCCTGCCAAAAAGCAATATACAGATTCAATGCAATTCCTATCAAAATACCAACACAATTCTTTAAAACATAATTTTTTAACTGCATGAAATATGATATAGGAAGCTGCACAAGCACCTTCAGACCATGACTGAGTCAGGGGAGGATGATGCTGATAGAGCAGACAGAGGAAATCCCAGGAAGATGCTGTCAGATGGCTCTGTGGCAGGCTCAGTGTTCTCTACATAATCATAATGCTTTTCCAAAGACCATTAACCTTCTTAATGCAGTGGTTTGCTAAGGAGTACAAACTGTAGCGATCCAGGAAGGAAACCAAGCACAACAGGTGAAGTCTGCTCTTTGAATATGGTTTAATTCTTCTTTCTTTTGTTCCTTCAAATCCAACTTTATGTCTTAACCACAATGAAAACTCAGCAGGACCACTGCTTTTTTTTTTTTTTTACTCTTCCTTCCTTCCTTCCTTCCTTCCTTCCTTCCTTCCTTCCTTCCTTCCTT
>CAJQZJ010009840.1:6848133-6864569 GCA_907164525.1 Lophiomys imhausi
CTTCCTTCCTTCCTTCCTTCCTTCCTTCCTTCCTTCCTTCCTTCCTTTCTTTCTTTCTTCCTTTCTTTCTTGTTTTTCTTGGTTTTGGTTTGTTTGCTTTTGTTTGTTTGTCTGTTTTTTCGAGACAATGTTTCCCTGTGTAGCCCTGGCTATCCTGGAACCCACTCTGTATATCAGGCTGTCCTTGAACTCAGAGATCCACCTGCCTCTGCCTTCCAAGTGCTAGGATTAAGGCATGCACCACCACAGCCCTGCTAGGACCATTGCTTTCTTAATGGCTTTGAGACAATAAAAAACTAATCCTTGGTTTCAGAGCCATCACATTAAGTCCATTAAACAGTCAGTACAGCAGGGTAGAGCAGGATTATCAGAATGCTTGGAATTGCTCCCTCAACTCAAACTTTCTTCAGATTGAGTGCTTAGCATCTGCCACCCATTTCCTGTTTCTGAACATCACATGCTAAATCCTAGAGGTTAAAGGAACTAGTGGGTATTGCTGTCACATGCTTCCTATGGATGAGGGATGGAAGGCACACATTTTGTTTTGCCTTGTTTTTCTCTCATGGCATCTGGAAAGAGGTCTTGCTGCCCCCCCCCACCTCCCCACACACATAGACAATCCTGGAAACAGCTCTCCCAGCTCTCTTCTCTGGCTCTGGTCTCCTGATATCTCACATACCTTTCAGGACTATATTCTTTCTCCAGAACATCTTTGTTGGTCCCTATCACTGAGTCTTCCCTTGAAAATGGCAGAGTACAGACCTTCTGTGTGTTCTGCTTGGCCCCTCTGGGTAGCTCCCTCGGTGCCCTTTCCCTTGACTTCAACTTAGGCAGAAGTCCCTCCACTCACTCAGGGAACAGAGAGTGGAGCCCACATCCTAGTAACTTAGTGTAGTGAAACTTCTTTCTCCCAGGCCTTCCTCCTTCAGGTGTGAAATTGGAACAAGTTTTCCAGTTATCCACCAGGCCCTGTCGAGGATGTGGGGTACTTGGCAACTATCACTTTCTAATATTTTAGGGCCCTGCTTAAATCAAGTGACATTTAACATCCTCTTATAAAGGGCTTGAAGTGCTAGCAAACCAGGATGAACAAAAAAATATGAATATACTTGGTGTAGAAGAACAAACACAAAGAGAAGATTGTAATAATGAGAAACTTGTGTGTGTTTGTTGAGCAAAGCTTTTACCTGTCTTGTTATCTAATTTTCAAGGGTCAACAAATGTATATGGGGATCAGAGCCATAACCTAACATTTGGAGAGCTCCTCAAAGTTTACAAAGAGCCCCCTTGTGCATTATCTCCTTTGATTCACTTAAGAGTCTTCACTGCTTGTGGTATTCATCTCATTTTCCAGAGGAAGAACTGGGGTCAGGAATCTCAGAGGGGGCTAATCTCACTGGATAACCCCTATCAACGGAGACCCGTTTCTTGGAGGAACAATTTGCAAAGCCTAACCCAAGATCAGAAGCTGAAAATAAGCGTCTAGAAACTCTTCATGCAATTTAAGGCTGCCACAATATCGACAAATGTGATCAGTAAGCAGACCATGGACTGTGTTCACTATTCTCATCCTGGCATCATGGGCCTTGTGCAGCATGGGTTCTGTAATAGCCATGTAAAATAGGAACATATTACTATGTGCAAGAGTTTGGCAATTACAGAAGTAATGAAGTTGGATATCCAAGACAAATAATTTGAGAAATTTGTCCTTGATTAGGCATTGTACTCAGAAAGATCAGAAGACCAGATAGTGCTGTGGATGATTAGTGCTGTCTCCCATGATGAACACTGCGGTAGGTAGCAATGACACACATGCCATATTGTGCCAACAGGCCTTGGAGTCTGTAAAAATGGGATGAATTCAGATATTATGAAGATGCATAATGAATGAAATACTAATAAACCCGATTATAGAAACACTGTTCTTAAAATGCCCTGCATATTCCCAACACATTTGAGATTTAATGTCTCATTTGCAATCTGGGAGAGCCCTACAAAGAAGGAATTTTCAGGTTTCATGTTATAGAGAAGATTGTGAGTCAAAATATCTAAGATCCTGTCCATAGACCCAGAGCATTGCACACTAATGTTGCTACTGGAACCAGGTCTCTTCAGCCATAATGGCCACATTTTGTTGTCACCTACAACTGCTGCCCCCTGAAGGGGCAACAAAGTGATGAATATAGACATAGCAAAACAAGAATGGGAGTTTTATTATAGAGCAGTTGAGGTAATTTCATGGATGACATCCTAGATGGTTTTTAGATTGACATTCCAGGGAATGATGCAGCCTCCCTGATGGCAAAAAGCAATTGCCCCTTTCAAATAACCCTCTGAGCTACAGAGGAACACATGGCCAACCTGAGATGATTTTTTTTCTTTCCATTTAATAGCCCATTTCAGAGAGGATTGCTGAGTGTTATTCTAAATAGGCCAGTAATATATTTATGTCCAACAAGCATCTATTAAGCACTTACTGTGTGCTAGAGACTATGTTACATTGAAAGGACACAAACACGAGCGGGACCAATGTACACATCCACAAATACTTGCAATTCACTGTCCTATGTGTCCTGTGCTAAAACTATGTCGGATATTCAGAACTGCTTCTGAAGAGGGAGTCGCTATTTTTATATGTGGAGAGGGGAGAACCAGAAGACAGGGAAATAGTTTACAAAGGGGACATAGTATGTTCCCGACATGTTTTCAAGGGTGAATAGGCAGACATCAGTAACAGGGCATCTAGATAAAAGGAGTGGCAGAGCTCAGAGGCTGTAGCTGTGGGATGGGTTTCAAAAACGGAGATGGGTCTGCACATGTGACTTCCACATATAACAAAAAAGAAAAAATCGTCAGCTGTAAACAAGAGATTCACAGTCCTTAACTATAACTAGCCAAAGTACTTAACATTTCTGCGCTTTCATTTTTCTTCTCTGATAATATAAAGATAAAAACAGTTTATGACGGTTGGTAACCAGAGGCCAAAACTTTACATTTCATTTTTAAGCATTACTAGGTACAATACCTTTAAGAAGCATTACCCTTAATTTTGTATCAATATACGAAGATCAATACCAATGTGGCCAAATATAATCTTAATTTTGTATCAATATACAAAGATCGATACCTGTGTAGCCCAATACAACCTTAATTTTGCATCAATATACAAGGGTCAATACCATTGTGGCCAAATATAATCTTAATTTTGTATCAATATACAAAGATCAATACCGATGTAGTCCAATACAATCTTAATTTTGCATTAATATACAATGATCAATACCAATTTAGCCAAATATAATATTAATTTTGTATCAATATACAAAGGTATAAGGCCATATTCAATAATCTGTCCTTTTTATTGATCTTTCCTACACTATATCTATGTCCCATTTTTTCTCCAGTCTGTTCACTCCTACATAGGAGAGAAAAAAGGATACAGAAAAGAAAAAGAGAGAAGTCCCTGGGTCTAACCTCCAAAACCCATTTAACAAGACCATTTAACAGCTTGTAGTCTCTTCCCCTAAATAACAAAATTGTCTGTTATCCATCAAATAACCAAAGGGTGGGGGGGACGACACCCTCCCCACCTTCTGGAGATGGGATTTTGTTCTCTTAAAATGACTTCCTGCTGATTTGGGACGTAGTAAACCTGTTTGGGGCCCAAATAAGAATGGAAAAATGGTTAAAAATGTTAATAGAATCATTTGATGTTCAGTCCTTTTGTGCTCAGCTATTTAGATGTCCTAAGAAGTCCGTAGACAGAAACTGATCTTCAGGCCTTTACTGAAGTTCTGGCTGGAGCAGTCTGTAGAGCTGAACGAGCTTAGTGATTTTGAGTTGTTGTGGTTGTAGACTTTTGAGGAAACAGCTATTGAGGAAGTCTAAGGCTGGATCGTCTGGGCCACTCATCTTCTTCGGTGTCTGATCTGTTTTCTGCTGAGGTTTCCCTTGTCTAGTTGTCCCTGGATTCCTTGAATGGATGCTTTAAATCTCCTGGAAAGATAAGAACAGAGCCCTGCCCTAATCCTAACTCTGGGGCAATTACCTTTTTTTTTTTTTTGGGGGGGGGGGTCAGGTAATATTTTTCCTGGAGCAAATTTGGTTTTTTGACAATATATAAAGTATTATCTTTCAATCTGGATTAAAGAAGAAATTATTTTGTTATTTTGGAGCTAAACAAGTTTTGGCCTCTGGTTACTAACCATCATAAACTGTTTTGGATAATTAAGAAATGGAAACTAATAGTTATGCAAGCGTGTCATTTTGTTAGTTACTATGACAATCTATCACAGTTATTTTCTAAGCTACTCAGAAATCAAGTTGCTATGAGACAAGCAACATTTGCTTACCTAATATAAGAGATAGATAGGGCATCTTCAAAAACCTCAAGAGATTTGCAGAATATGGAATTCAAAGATGTTTTCTTAACTTAAGATTTTTTGATATGGAGACATGTCAGCTCCTGACAGCACCCCCTATTCTACTCCAAGTAGAAGATGAGCATCGAAGAATCTCCAGTGGGAGATGATTGAATTGGTGGTAAGCCATTCTCTTGGCAAGAAAAACCCCTTGCTTCAACTGTAGACAGACTTCTGTCCAAAAAGGACAAAACTTGGAAGCAGATAAGTCGACAGCCTAGCTCTGCCAAGACAGGGTAGGTAAGTCCTTCATAATTCCTGCTCTACAACCAATGTCTGTCAGAGAAATGGGGCCAAATGGCTGAAGATTGATGCTGTAATGTATGGAAAGAAAATGGGAACTGTCCAGGCAGCCACTGGTATGTCATTTCTTAGTTTTGGAAGCTGCAGGCCCTGCACTTCCTATATAAGCAGATATATTTATCCCTCTCAGGTCTCTGAAGTGGTTGAAGAATAGATAGCTAGAGTCTCATAGTTAAATTTTGAGTTGTTTAAGGATCAAGAGGGTGTTCTGGATCTAAGAAGATATTTTTAAAATTGTGAGGCAAGTTAGTATGAAAGCTGAGTTAGATATAGAACTTTAAACTCTTGGCGATGGTTAGATAGTAGAATGTTAAAGTTAGGTGCCAAATACATACGGACTTGACACTGGGAATATATGCTAAGCCATATAACTCTCATAATTGTGGCCTATTTATTTCTGTTGTTTTGTATTGTATTTATAGTTATAAGAGAAAGAACCATTTTTTGGACTGAAAGTGAGAGCTGTTGGGGGGAAAAAGAAATACCTTAAACTTAAAAAAAAATGGTAGAGAATGGGGGATTGAGGGGGAGGAGGGTGGGAGGGTGGGACTGCAGGGAGGAGTAGGGAGGGGATTATGATTGAGATGTAACTTGAAGAAATAAAACATAAATTATTAAAATATATATATATATAAAGATAAAAATGGACTCTAATCTGATACTTCTTGTGTGAGCACATAGAGTACTGAAAACACTGTCAACACACAGTGTCTAGTAAGTGACTTGTTGAAGATGATGGTGATGGCAGTGGTGCTGCTAATGGTGATAGCACCGGTGGTGGTACTAATGACAGTGGTGGTGAAATAAAGATAATGATGGTGGTGGTGATGATAACTTTGAGAACAATATTACAGTATGCTTTGCTACTTTACCTACCAGTTTCTTTAAGTACTGTCCTACTTGCAACTTGTAGAGTTTTGTGAGAAAAGACACATGTGAGATACAGCTATGAGACCACTCTGCACACAAATGGAGGCCTGTATTAGAGGTCGACAAACTGCAATCCCCAGGGTAACTCAGAGCCCCACTTGCTTTTGGAAATAGTGTTCTTTGGAACTCAGTCACATCCATTCATATGCAGTTGTCTTTGGTTGCATGTGGCTGGCAAGTCTTCACCGCTTACCATCAGGAACTTTTGAGAAAAAAAAAGAAAGAAAGAAGAAGAAAGCCAACTCTTGCCCTAGATGATATCCAGATAAACACTATCCACTGCCAGCTGTATCACAAATTCCAGACTCAGATAAGGTTAATGCACGGTTGTTGGACTGAATGCTAAAGGGCATTGACTCATTGATCTCTTTTCCCACAAACCAATCACTATAGGAGAGGCCATTGCTCCCAGATTCTGAGTTTGTAGATTCACACATACACTAAGATTCAATTGGAAGCCCAACACTGATGCTCATGCACCATCTTGATTGTTCTGAGGATGCACAGAGGGATGAAGAACGTGCAACCCTCAATGTTTACAGACCCAGCTAAAGTTAAGTAAAGCAACAAAGCGCTTTGCTGACGAGCTCTCACAATGTAAATAATTGCCTTTCTGCAGTCTGTTTTGAAGATTTGTTGTTGTTGATTTTGTGATTTTGTTTGCTGACTTTGCTATTTAGATTGGCCCCCTAAGCACAGAATATTATGATATTTGATGTTGCTAAGTGCAAGACAGCTGGAATGTGCTCTATGGAAAACATATATAGTTCCATTCAGGCATGAAGCACATACAGTGCTGTGTGACATAAATTCTACATTAAGGCTATGAATTACATGATGGGTGAATGTGTGACCAGGGGCTCCAAAGCTAACTCTGAACTTCCGTGAGAAACAATAGTTGAGTATTCACTAGTTCAGTGTTCCTAGGGACTTTATAAAACATAGCCATGGTGAATGATGGAAATTGACTGCGCAAGGAAGGAAAAGACCCATGGAGGCAAAAATGTGTGTCATTTATTGGTACACACAGCACAGTGTGCTGGGACTTTCTTCTTGAGCAATAAAAAAGCTCTCCTATGCCAATTTCTTATGGGTAGGGAAAAGTCCCTTGCTCTTTCATCTGATGACTCAAAGCAAACAGGAAATATTCTATAGTGGCCTGGGCTCAAAAGCTTCTATAACTAGTAAAATAAAACTTTTCTGGGAACTGACTCTATGCTTTGGGACTTGGGGCCATAAACTCTGGTTTCCAGAAAGCTCTTACAAAGACTCAAATGGCTGGCATTCTAGTCTCCTCCCTCTTTTCTGAAATGCTGGTGTAGCTTCTGGAAAGTAACTCCACACCTTGATTGATCAATCCTCCCAGTGTCTCTTCTTCCTTAAGCCTATGGAGGTACAGATATGTCCCCAAAGATCACTGCTTTGTGCCCATCCTGGTACTCTCTGGAGCCAGTCCTGGCCACTACCTTCATGCATGGGAATGTGATCTGGATTTGCACACTTAGAAAATCATGCCACCTCTTCTGTCCCTGTAGAACTAATTAAATCTTCTATCTTCAGCTAAATAAGAGTGTGAGAAGGGGACCATGAGGTGATTTGCTTGGCTGTATTGGTTCCACATCTATGAGGGAACTCAGTGGCAGACACCTCATTGTCCATTGAACTCATTGCTTTTCTTGATGTTATGGGAAAAATGCCTAAACACACTTAGGAAAAAAGGGTTCATACTGGTGTATAGTTTGTAGAGATAGAATCCATCATCGCATGTAGGCATGGTGGAACAGCATGAGGTAACTGATCACACTGTATGTGAAGTCAGGAACTAGAGAAAGATGAACGCTGGTGTCCAGCTCACTTTCCTTTTGTTACTCAGTCCTGGACTTCAGCCAGGAGGACACAACTGCCCACATTTGTGGGGTTCTTCTTTCCTCAGTTAACCTTTTCTGGAAGCAGACTCACAGATGATCTCCAAACTGTGTTTCCACGGTGAATCTAAACTCAGTCCAGTTGACAGTCAAGACTGGCTATCAAGCTCATCCTCTGAGTCGGGAATTAAGCCACAGAGCCCCTGCAAGTCTCCCCACGGGAGTCACGACACCCACTTTGTACACTGAAGGTAAGAGTTTTGGGGGCTTCTTCCCTAACAAGTTCTCATTTGTTCTTCTCTCCTTCTTTTCCCTGTTTCTTCATTCCCATTCATTCTTTCCCTTCCTCTCTCACATGTTCTCTCTCTCTCTCTCTCTCTCTCTGTCTCTCTCTCTCTCTCTCTCTCTCTCCCCTCTCCTTTTCCTATCTTTCTTGACTCAAATACTAATCAATCAGTATCTCACACCTTTGTCATCTGGGCAGGTGAAACTTAAAGATAGGAGTTTAGTGGTTGACCCCTTCTTTGTCCCTCATTAATTACAAACACTGGCCCAGCAGACTCATCTGATTTGTTCTGATAGTGTAATACCTGCTGAAGGTACTAGGCTGGGAGCTTGGGCTAGATCAATTAAGAGTGCTGGGCATCCCTAGGTAGGCTCCGGTTCTATCCAAGATGAATGGACAGTAAATAACCAACCTTGATTATACAAGTGAGAAAATACCAAGGACCATGGAAGAAGTGAGTCAGAGAGCACAAGCAGATTAAGCCAGTGATATAAAAGTCTCAAAACTAGGTTAACCTCTCAGAGAGTGATCATGCTCACATATGAAATGGGGGTGCCTCACCAGCTCCCCTTGCAAGGATGGCATGAGACAATACACATGAAAAGACCGGCTACATTATGAACTAATAAACAGATGCTTATTATTTTGGAAGCAGCATCTCATCCATATGACCCAGTGGCTACAGTGAGATTTCGTAAACTCATTTGGACAGGAAAATGACAAAAATTGAAATGCACATGTGATGAGCACC
The DNA here is from genome assembly GCA_907164525.1 of Lophiomys imhausi. Classification (NCBI taxonomy): domain Eukaryota; kingdom Metazoa; phylum Chordata; class Mammalia; order Rodentia; family Muridae; genus Lophiomys; species Lophiomys imhausi. Next base: position 6,856,690 of record CAJQZJ010009840.1, read on the forward strand.
TCCAGATTGAAATGCACACATGATAAGCACCTGCCCCATGCCCCTTACCTTGCCAATGCTTCAGGAGCTCCCCTCATCTGTAAGTGTGCGTCATCAGCTCAGTTTTGTGGATAAGGACTACAAGGCTCAGAAGAAAGGGAACTGGTAGATACTGGGTCACAAAGTTGAAGAAATAACAGAAGGGGCAAGATTCCATCTCCATCTTCTTAAAGTTCTTTCCTCAGGGGATCCAAGTGTCACCTCAGATGGGTAACCTCTGAGGTTGTCCAAGTCTGAAAGTCCGTGGTCTCGCAGTAATTACTCTTGTGGGTGGGGATAATTGGCTGACTCTGGGCAAAGCACACATCCCAAGGTAAAGGAAGGTCACTTCTCAGCTGCACTATCAGTGTGAATGAGTCCCCAGGGTGGGCTTAAGGATTGAGGGGGTAAGACACCAACAGGCTGCGGAGTGAGGATGGTGTCAGTTAAAGCTTTGTCCCAGGGGAGCTTCTCCACCTTGGGGTCCTGGAGTTCAAGCAAAAAATGAAAGCACGAGGTTTTTTTTTTTTTTTTTTTTTTTTGCTGACACTTCTGAACATCCTAATAATAGTAAGAAGGATGGGGCCATGGCTGAAGGAGCAGCTTCTAGCAGCAGGGTAATGATCAGATGGAAGCAGCAGGAGCTTTTGCCTTTCAAGAACGAGGCAATGTATGCTCAGTTGAAAGCCCAAGGTGGCTAAAGCAAGGGAGAAATACAGATATACATGTGCAGCTGTACAATTCCAGGTTCCAAGCCTGTGTACAGAGAGAATTGACAGGCCTGTTAAATATTGCTCACCAAGTAGTTGACTAGGAAAATAATGGTTTTTTTTTCTTCAAGCTGTTTTCTCAGTGTTCGAGGTTTTGAGATATTAACTCAACATAATATTATAGATAAAATAGTGGGTTTTGACTGTTATTTTCGATGTCTGATCCCTGCCATGTTATGAATAAAGATAGTGTGATTTCCATATTTATTAACTATATTTTTACAAGGAATGAACAGCGCCAAGTTTCCCCTGGTCCATACTCTGTGCTGACTGGCAAGGACATTTAAAATAAGCCCCCGTCACCAACTCTCATTTCACACTGGACACAGTGACAGCTGTGCAAGAAATCATAATGGAGGAGACTCCCATGTCTGCTCTGAATATCAAATTTAAGTGCAATGAGGTCATCTAGAACTCGGCCACCTTTCTAAAGAGTGTAGGAAGCCACTGATACCCCCAAAGCCCCTCTCAGGAACACAGTGGCCTAGATTGATTCAAATGACAAAGGTTCTGATTGTCCCCTTTCTGTTTGGAGCTTGTGGTCTTCGTGGAAAAGCTTGCCATTTGGAAGGAACCCTAAGCAGTATCCTATGTCAGGGCCTTAATACCCAAAGTCATTGTTTAGAACTCACATTGCTTCAGCAGTCCAACTTATCTCCTGGGAACACAGGTTTGCCCAGCTAACAAGGATTGGACACAGTCTTCTGAGCATGTTCCCTTTATCTTGTCAGAAAACACATGCATATAAAATCTCACCAGGAGTGTCCTTCACAGACACAGAGGGCCTGCTAAGAGGACATTATTTGACTAAGAAATACAGACTATAATTTAGAAGAACCTAGGAGGCAAATTCACCTCCCAGGTAAGGCTCTTGGTATCTCTTCATCTAACAAAGCAACGAAGGTCACCTGCATGATACATGAGTCAGGGGTGGAGTGGATAAGGGGACAGAAGAATGAAATGATCAGTGAATCTGTATTTTCATTTTCTATATTCATCTCTGAGTTTAAATAAATCTTCTTACTTCTGGCATCACTGAACAATAATTGAAGAACCCTGGAAATGGTGTTTCCTCCAAGGGACAACATTCTGTAAGATGGGGTAGCTCTATAACACTCTCCTGCTTAAGTGTTAAGCCAGGGACTCAACAGCATCTTGTCTACTTCCCAGAGCCTGGGAAGGATTGTAAAACAATATAGACATTTAGTACAGAGTATCTTTGGAAGAAGTGTTTTTCTGTTCTTTTCTCAAGAGCCTGAAAGTAACTTTATATCCACTCTGAAAACAGAGGTCTTTCGAGATATCTCCCTAAGTGTAATTGAAACCTAATCTAAAGAAAGCATCCCAGAGCAACCACAGAGGCTTGCTGGGAACTTGGAGGTCCCTTTTCTAGGCCAGAAGTGCCTCCAAGCTATTTCAGTCACAACTCCATGTTTTACTCAGATTCCTTTCTTTTTAGGCAGACTCATTCCTACAACCACAGAGGAAATGGTGGAAACATAAGCTGAGGGTTGCTGGGAAGGATACAGTGAGCCATGCCTGCAGGAAAGTCCCTTGCTACACACACAGACAAGATTTCCTTGTGATCAAACTATTTCTAGACTGAAGTCTTCACATTGGCTTTGAGCATCTAAGGTCAGGGACCACCCCCAGGTAAGCATCTATGTGGGAGGATGAGACGTCTTTTCAAGTTCATGTGTGGCACTCTACCAGGGACCAATCATGCTGTTGTTATTAAATGACTATGCTTCTCCTGAGACACCCCCCACCCCAGAATCTAGATGCTCCAGGAGGGATCCCCATGCTTTTCTTAGCCCACCAAGAGGTGTGTCCTCACTAAGTCCCTAAGAATCCACTGAAGAATAGAGGTCACACAAAGGAAAGTAAAGGTCTTAAGGTAGACCCAGGCTTGAACAAGAAATATTTTCTTTCTTCACTGTCCTCACAGCTCTCTCCTACAATCATTCTCTCTAATATTCCCAAAATTCTCATAAATAAGAAATTTGGAAGTGTGTGCATGTAGTTGTAGTGAAAAAGAAATTTATATTTAAAAAAAATTGAAAATTATTAATGCTAGAGGAGCTCTTACACCAGCTTCTCTTGAACTAGAATACTCCTCTGTGGAGATTTTATGGTGGGTCCAGCTTTCATGGAAAGGGTATAACCCACTGCAGCTGATGAAGCCTCATCCTTTAGAAATCAGGAAATTTTAAACCCCCTGTTGATAGAATCTTGGAGAATTGTCCATGAAGAATATTTCTAGACTGGTAACTCCATAGAGTCGCCAATTGAAGAAGAATGATGTACCCAATAGTTAGTAACTACTGTCATGGCTGTGCGTGCTTGTAATTCAAGCCACATGGGGACACCTTGCTTCAGAAGGAAAAAACAGGATGTAGAAGTCATTTAACATCTCCACATACTCAAATATTTATTTTCTTGGTTTGTAAGGCCTCACCTATAAGCATTGTCAAAAGACTTCATTAATTCATATAATTGCTTAGAGCATAAGTGTGCTATAAAATGCTAGCATTCACATGACAGGATTACAACATGGGAAAAATACACAACAAATGTTCTCTCTAGAAGCTTGATGCATACAGGTAAAGCAACGGTGATAATGAAAAGATATAGGGCTGGGGAAACGGCTGCATGAGGACATGTTTGATTCCCCCAGAACCCACATAAAAGTTGGCCCAAATGGCACACCCAATCAGTTTGGAGACAGAGACAGGGAGATCCCTGGGACTTGATGGTCAGCCAGTGCAACCAAGTCAGTGAGAGACCCTGTCTCAGCAAAGCAGAAGGTTGAAAAAGATTGAGGAATATACTGGACATTGGTCTCTTACCTACAGGTACACACATATGTGTGTGTACATACAAACATACATACAGAGGCAAAATAATTTAAAATTTAAAAAGGTTCTTTTACCTACAGGTACGCACATATGTGTGTATACATACAAACATACATAGAGACAAAATAATTTAAAAATTAAAAAGTAATGAAAATATAAAACAAATATGGTAATTACTGTAGTGGAGGTACATGCATGAAGTAACTTGAGTTTTCCTAAGATTTTTAAGGAATGAGGAATGTTTTTTCCAGAAAAGGCATTTGAGCTAGAATATCAAGGATGAATACCCTTTCCACATAGCTGCTTTGTAAAATATTTGACCAAAGACATTAAAAAAGCCCAAAAGTGTTTTCCCTACACAGTATTTGGGAGAAATCAAATCCTTTACTTCAGGGGTTGTCCATTATAAACCAAATGCAAAATCAATCAAAATACAACGTTTTAATTGTTAAAAATTCAAAAATTTAGGTGAACAAGAAGGTTCACATGTGTTAGCTCTGGAGAGATTGGTCCCTGTCCTTTAGCCATGGAGTTTGGCAGCAATGGATCAACACTGAACGTTCTCTGGAAATTAACAACATTGAGTAAACAATAGAAGAACTCTGAAGAAAACCCCAAGGCAGCCACTCAGTGTCACCAGTATCCAATATGACATCAGTCCCTCAATACCCAAGAAGGTATTTTTAATTTCAAATGCCCTGTTTGCTAGTCAGTAAAAAAAAAAAAAAAAAAAAAAAAAAAAAAAAAAAAAAAAATTATGGCCCTCTGTGAAATATGGTCTTACTTCTGGGATTTTTCAGACTTCATTTGAGAAACCATAGATACATTAAAAGAAGTCATTTATTCTGATGAATTGGCTCGTGTGATTATGGTAGTTGGCAAGTCTCAAGACCTGTAATCAGAAGTGGCCACCCAGGAGAGGCTGTGCCTTACGTTGCCTTCTGAAGCCAGGCCAGCTTTAAACCCTGGAAGAGCAGAAGTTCCACTTTAAAACTGATCGGCAGGAGGTGCTGGTATCTCAGGTAGGGCTAGTATCAGAGGAAAGGCTGTATCTGTCTTCTAGACAATCAGGAAGTATCTTACCATCTTACCATTCTGGAGGTTCTGCCTCTTTTGCCCCAGCCAGGCTATCAAAGGATTCCGTGAGCCTTCTTCACACTGGGAAAAACACTCTGCTTTACTTGATCTACCCAGTAAAGTAGGCATTTTACCCTTAGAAACTATGGTAGTTGGAGTAGCAATGAGATATACCAGAAGCAGAAGGTATGCAGTGGTTAATATAGATTATCAGCTTGGCAGGATCTAGGATAGGATACAACCCTCTGGGCATATCTGACAGCAAGTTTCTTGCTTGGGTTAGCTGAAGAGCCTGCTTGTGTGGGTGGCACCCTTCCGTGAGCTGGAATTCCTGGACTGGAAAAAATGGAGAAAGTGAGTGAAACACTGCTATTCATCTCCTTCTCCTTTTTCACCTGTAGATACAGTGTGACCAGCTGCCTCAAGTTGTCACTGCAATGATTCCAATACCACTGTGAACTGTACCCTGGAATGATGATCTGAAATAAACCCCAACTTAAGTAAGCAACAAAAATGTGCCAGATATTTTGTCACAGCAGCAAGAAACATAAGCCAAGGTATGAACTCTAGAACCAGGAAAGACTTCTTTGGAGTTCAGAGGTACCGCTTTGTGTTTCCCCAACCCCTAAACTTAGTGAGGTTCTTTGACAGAGTTTAGCACAGGAGAAGTCTATCATCAAGAAGGATCTAGGTATTTGTAGGTGGTGACAAGAAAGCCCAAGGGTTCCAAACTGAAGAGGGAAAACTACACTGGTGCCAGCATACTTGACTTAGCAAAGTTTCCAAGGCAGCATGTGGCCGTTCATTATAAAACATGCATCGTTAAAATACTCTTCCTGGAGGGAGCAGACCTGTGTACCTTCCCACACAGCATGAGTGAAGGCAAGGCAGGGTTTGGCACTCACAAGGCTAACCTAGTAGACAGAAACAGCCCGTTCTCTTCATTCAAGGCCAGGGTGATCTTTCTCTTGGCCCACTTTATGAGTTTTGCTTTGCATTTCATCATATTAATTGGTTAATTGCAAGCTTTCCACTGAGCTTCCTGCTGTTTGAAATCTCCAGGGTGCTTCACTTCAGAACAAGAAGTAAAACTTCTACAAATATCTCTCACAAAGCCCTTTTCTCAAAATAGAAAGACAGTGGACACTTACTTTTTCTCTCCTCTTAAAGTATCCATTTGACCATTCTTTTATACCTCAATGGCCTTAAGGAAATAGAGTCCATGCTGGTATCATCTCCATGTCTGTTTTTGATCAGTTGGTGATGTTCTGAGTCAGGAAGCTGAGGATCTCAGGCTTACTTCACACAGTTGGAGTCCTCTCCTCATCTGGTCTATCTGAGCCAAGCAGTCTAGCTACAGACTTTATTTATGTTCAGGTCAGTGATAGCGAACAAGTTTAGAAGGTCATGAAGTGGCTTGTCCGGGGCTGCCACGTGAGGAAGGAAAGCTCTCAAAGTAGCCCTGCTTCCAGCTCTCATATATGTGACTTCCGAAACCCACTGTGAAACAGTACAGCCTATGATTAGCAAGGTTTTCTAGGTGACTATTTATAAATCTAGCTTCCTCCCTTTACCCCTTGTGACCATAGTATTAATTAAGCTAGACTAATTAAACTATAAAATGTCAATCCTCAGATCTCAGTAGGAGTTCATTTCTTACTCCTAATGTATATGGCCAACAGGTAAGCGGGGGTGTGAATACTCCAATAAGTGTTCAAGGACCCAGGTAAACTGACTGTAATGTCTCAGCCCTTGCTTCCCATGCCAATAACCATGGGGCAAGAGAGAGAGACTGAAAGTCTTATGCTTGGGTATTTGAAAAGCCACATCCCAGAAATAGCAAAGACTACTTTCACTCACAGCCCACCAGTACCATGTAAATAAAAGGAACTCAGAAGCATAAGCATGCAGAATGGTTATCTACAGCAATGAAAGTATCTACTGTATGCTTTTTTATCCTTCATCCTAAACTCCTGGCTGCCAACCTCTTTCCACCATCTCCAGGTTTTAGAACCTCTTGGTCTCTTTTCTACAACTGTCGCTATCAGTAATGCTGTTCAAGTCCTGGTCTCTTTAAGTGTACCTACATACTCATGTACCTGAGTGTGTGCTATCTCACTGCTCGTTGATAGGCATCAGGTAGAAACAAAAGCCAACCAGAATCTGGAGCATTCTGATACCTGGAAGTTGTTACAATGATTCTAGTCTTGGGAAAATATCTGTCACATACACCCTTCTCTCTCTCTCTCTCTCTCTCTCTCTGCATATGTGTGTGTGCGTGTGTGTGCGTGTGTGTGTGTGTGTGTGTGTGTGTGTGTGTGTGTGTGCGTGTGTGTGTGTGTGTGTGTGTGACAACTTCCCCTGCTATTACATATCATAGGTAAAATGATGGACAAACTATCTGGATCAACTCTGTGCTATGAAATATAAGGTTTCAGAAATGAATGAAGTACAAATTTATTCTTTGAGATTACTTGTTAGGAAGTAACTTGGCTGCAACAGAGATACAAAATGCCCATTATATTGTGATGGAACATGAGGAGTTTTGACATATTAGCTCATATATCACAGGTCCTGCTAGAAGATTTCTTTATTTATAAATAAAATGCACATACCATACCCCAAATAAAAATGTACAATTTGAGAATGGATTAAAAATAAAAACCTGTGGTAGATTTACATTTACTCAGCTCTCAGAAACAAGGAAATCATGCAATTTGCAACCAAATAGATGGAATTAGAAAATCTCATCTTGAGTGAGCTAACCCAGACGCAGAAAGATGCCCATGGCATGTATTCACTCATAACTGGATTTTAGCCATATAGTACAGGATAACGATCCTACAACCCACAGACCCAAAGGAACAGGAACCTAGCATAGCTATCATATGAGAAATTCCACCCAGAAGCAGAACAAAGCAAAGACTGAGACACACAGTCAAACATTAGGTAGAGTTCTGGGAACCCTATATAAGAGCGGGAGGAGGAATAGAGAGACCAGGAGATGTCAAGATCAACATATGAAGATCAACAGAAGCAACCAATCTAGGCCCTTAGAGGCTTACAGAGTCTGAAATTCTAACCAAAAGAAGAAGAAGAAGGAGAAGAAGAAGAAGAAGAAGAAGAAGAAGAAGAAGAAGAAGAAGAAGAAGAAGAA
>CAJQZJ010009840.1:6872446-6891633 GCA_907164525.1 Lophiomys imhausi
GGGGCCTACGAGGCAGTACTGCCAGTGAATGGTGTCTCATTGCTACTGGGGGAATACTAAAAAAAAAGACCAACAAACACACAAACCCACAAAAACAAAGAATATCAACAAAAAAAGATAGGAAAAAGAGAAGGGAACCTATTGTCTTTCTATCCACCCAGAAGCTGAAGGGCCTGAGGCAAAGCTCAGAGGAATCCTTCCTGACAGGTATCTTTTGATCCTTTGGTCTGGGGTGAGGGGCTGTTTGCGATGAGGGTGTTATGTAGATCTAGGTCTTTAATATTGTGATTCTCTTCTTAAGAGAAGGTATTCTTGGCAGGATTTTGAAAGTCGATGGGAGCAGGAACAGAACAGATTTAGTAGTAATCATATTTCTTCTTCAGAACCTTTTTCTTAATGTTTGTAAGCAAAAAGTGTCAGAGGTGTTGCTTTCAGAGTATACATTTTATTGAACAGCCAGAGTAAATAAACTATGGCTTGGGGGGAAATTTCTAACAAATCTATTTGAGACCTTGTGCAGATAAAAAGATTCAGTATGGATGCAGCATTAATACTAATCTATAAATAACTCGGGGCTATTATTTCTACAGGTCTCTGAAACAATGAATGTCGTGGAAAGGGATTTGGGAAATCAGGAGCTTCCCCCAGACCCAAGAATCCATTCTGTGGCTCATCAAGATGGTTCCAGGCATCCCTGGAGACCATCAAAGGCCACTGAAGCCCTAGTAGAGTGAGGAAGTAAACAGTTGTTACAGAGAAGCCTGGGGCTGGTGATGACTGACAAGCTAGCCAATCAATCCTCTCAGCATAGAAATTAATGTTGGAAACCCATAATGTTTGAAATGTAAAGTTCAATAACTTTGGTCTGATCCTCAAAACATGTCCCCTAGACTGGTTTTGAGGAAATCACTATGGGTGGATGTCCGCACTTCATTTATTCTACATGAAGTTTCGCTAAAGCTTCACAGCACATGGAAATCCTAGCTTTAACTTCTTTGCATACATCTACTAGATGACTTTTAAGGGGCAGAGAAAACCAACTTTGGTTAAATATTACCACTTTCCAAACACTAAGAAAATGTTCATTAAGTCTCAAAAGAATCTTCTGAAATACAAGCTCATTTGAGATATGAGAAAAACAGTGCCTGCAGAAGGGTATAGATCTCATCCAGGACAGAAGAGGCAGAGATGGATGTGGCTCTGTGCACTCCTAACACTTTCCATTTATGATGTAGAAAGGAATACCATGGAATGTAGATGGAATTCTATCTTTAAAAAATATTACCAACAATGACAAAATTTTAATAGCTTTGAAAACATTCTTCCTCTAAAAAAAATCTCTACAAATCCCTAGAGTACTGGAGTCTATGTTCAGTATGCCACATTTAGATAATTCTTCAATGCAGTAACCTCTTCTGCAGCACTTTCCCCTTATTAAATAAATCAACATAGGTCTGTCCAGAAAAAGCCACAGAGCCACAGATTTGCTTTAGGTGTCAATGAGCCTTTTGGAATTTCATGGAAAGTACTTGCATGCGTGTGTGCGTGTAGCTTTTATTTCATTTTCAGAATTTTTTTTAAGTCACCCCAAAATTTAGGGCCTGCACTTGGCAACTTATGCTTAAAATCCCAGCATAAAGGAGCCTGAAGCAGGAGGACTACCTGAAGTTTGAAGCCGGTCTTCCTAAGGAGTTTTGAGTCAATCTGAGCTCTGGAGTCAGATCCTATCTCAAGAAATCACAACATAAAAAATAAGCAAATGGAAGTTGAGACCTAATGGAATAGAGCCGTGAACTATTTTTGTGAGTCTCCAGTTACTGTCTCTTCCTTCAGCAGACACTTCAAGGATGGGCACTATGAACAACCACAGAAGCAGTTGCTTAAAATGAGATCATGAGTTCTTAGGAGGAAACCTGGATAAATTCACCGTGCAAAATGAGGGGAAAGTCTCAACAGACTCTGAATGAATTGCTCCAAATCAGCATCCTTCCACCATCCCTGTGTACAAGTTAAGAAAGAAACACTGTTGGTCCCACATATTGTAGAGAAGTGGCAGACAACCCATATTTGCATGCTTACCTCTGAACAGAAGCTTTCTCCTCAGTCTCCCAGAGCCCATGTTATTGGCTAGTGGTCATTGAGTCTCTCATACTAACCTCCTTAAAAGTACAGTAGTTATTTTTATTCTCAGTTGCAAATAAAGAATCTAAGGTTGGAAATGGTTAAGTAATTTGCTTAAGGTTATGAGGCTAGAAAGTAGCTGAAGAAAATTTACATCTAAATCCTCAAGCACCAAAAGTCCACCTCTACAACCACCAGAAGCACTGCCTACTTCATCTTCCTACTGCCCAGCCTGTCATCCACTGCCCCTGCTCCCTCTAAATGGGGCACAAGATTGGTTTAATCAGTGTTTATCTGATACAACTAAACTGGACCCAGTTGTTTATAGAAATTGCTTTCTTAGTGTCTTCTTCAGAGCCGTGTCAAAAGAGTAGGCCTTTTTTTTTTTTTTTTTAAGAGTTCTGGTTAGAAACTTGTCTTTATTTTTTTTCTCTCAATGACAGGATAATCATATTTCTCATCAATGCATACAGGCACAGTACAAACTGAAAACAGCTGCGTATTTAGGTAATTCATTTCTGAAATGGTACCATCCTGTTCTTCCAGGCCTCCAGATTTGTCTCTGAGAAGTCCATCAAGCAGGCTTGTGGTGTGTTATTAAACATGAGAAAGGGTTAACTACCCTTGCACAGTGTGCAGTCATTATACGGCGCCTCGCAACGTTGCTGAGTTAAGGCTGTTCATGGACTGTGCCTCACTGTCCCCTTCACTGCCACTCTCTTGCTCTTTGGGGAATGAGAAGGATGGATATTTCTAATTACATCCGACCGTGCTCTTTGCTGCTTCATTCCCTGCAGGTTACAGTATTTGCCCATATCTATTTTACTGTAGCAGTAACAGGAAAAACTCCCAAGTCTAATCAACTAGACATGCTTTGGCTCTCTCCCGCTTTAGGGGAACCAGTTGAGGTCATCTTTATATATGAGAGAGGAGCATGGCTGGGAGAAAATTGGTATTAAAAATAGAGGCAAGTTCCAGACACTCACTCTCTAGAGCTCATGGGAGATACTGGCCTTATATTATTAATGTTTAGCACTGTTACCATGCCGCTACCTCTAGAGCACACCAAAGATCCTTCCCAGTACCCTGAGTGATTCTCTGCAGTGGCCCAAGTTGGCACCTGCTAGAAGATTTAGTTTTCCTCTCCCATCCTGCACAGGACCCATGGCAGGAAGTTTCAAGGTAAAAGGGGGACCCATCTGTTTTTCCTTACTGACACCGTGACTATTTCTCCCATTGCTTCTTTCCAATGCCTCCAATGCCTAAGGCTGCCTCCCACTTGAAGAATGCCTCCTCCAAAGTTCACATTTTAGGATCAGAGGTCACCAATCAGCTAACTCAATAAATGGAATACTGAACCATGCTACCAATATGAGCACTCTATCTGGTCAGAAAATCTACTTTTGTAGATAAGAGTCTTGCTTGTGAATCTAAGACAAAGTCTGTCTAAGAATTGCATAAGAATAAAGAATTATACATATTTTAAGCAGATGAAAGATATTTAGAAAAATCTTAGTTTTGAAGGTATCACAAATGATGCTGGGACAGACAAGAAAGGGGAAGTAAACATGAGTGGTGTACTTTCTGTGCCAAACACTAGGCTAGATTCTGAATTCAAAACTCTCATTTAATTGGTTTTAGCATTCTTTGGCTATCCATGACAACATTAACATTCATGCAGTTGAGAAGTGAGCTTAATGAGTTCAAATAAGGTTCCCAATGTCCCTTTGAGAAAGGGAAACTTGAGCTTTGGTTAAAAAGATGCCGGGCGGTGGTGGCGCACGCCTTTAATCCCAGCACTTGGGAGGCAGAGGCAGGCGGATCTTTGCGAGTTCAAGGCCAGCCTGGTCTACAAAGTGAGTCCAGGACAGCCAGGGCTACACAGAGAAACCTTGTCTCGAAAAACCAAAAAAAAAAAAAAAAAAAAGCTCCAGAGTTTTGGTTTTCTTCTTGTGGTCCCACATTGGGACTGGAGTCAACTGATGGCCCAGGTCAGGAAAAGCTGAAACATTTTCATAGATACTAGGACAAGAGCCAAGGCACATAAAAAGTTTAATGATCCACCCTTCAGAGCTTGTGGAAGAGTCTGGCATTTTATTATTACATCTGAATTTTGACATCTCCTCCCACCTTGAGAGAGAGAGTTGAGGATCTCATCTCCATAGCTCCTCTGTTGGAGCTTGCCTGATACCAAGATTGGCATCTGATGACAATTGCCTACAATAAGTATCTGTCCAAATCCAAGGCCTAGGTTTGGGGTTGTTGGGTGTGGCTTTAGAGATATGTGGCTGGAAACAGGTGAGATCCAAGCAAGCCAAACCCCAGGAATCTTGATACTGAGATTCACACAGAAGGAATGGAGCAAGTTCTCTCTCTGCTTCTGACTTCCTCTGGAGCATATAGACACAGCCCCCAAATGGCTACCTTCCTTGTGGTACATAGACATAGTTGGTCACAGGTGAGCTTCAGTCAAGTACCTGGTGTTTGGGACATGTAAATAAAGCCCATGTAAATAAAGCATTGCCAGTATCTCAATCTCAGCCAATAGAATGCATTCATTTCCCAAAAATCCCTCCCCACTTCCCACGGTTCAAAAATCCCTCAGCCATCTCAGAGATCTGGAGATTTAATAGATAAGGAAGAGATTCAGTAGATTTGGGGGACCATATGAGAGTGAAAACAATCACGACATAAGCTGGAATAAGGAATCACCATTCAACATATGTTGCCTCAGAGCTGTTGTGATTCTGCCATCAGAGAAAACATTCTCCAACCAAACTATGCCAGCACTTTTCTGGACCTGCCATATTTTCTCTGGCCCAAAGCACTGGTCCTTGATTCCTGTGACCCCAAGAGTCCCGCCCACAGACCATGGGGAAAGCTGCTGAGGAGCTATACCTTTGAGTTCTTTCCATCCTGGCCCTGTATCGAGCGGGATATTAGAAATGCAACCCCCAATCCCCAGGGCTGGAGAGATGACTCAGCGGTTAAGAGCACTGGCTGCTCTTCCAGAGGTCCTGAGTTCAATTCCCATCAACCTCATGGTGGCTTACCACCACCTATAATGGGATCTGGTGCCCTTTTCTGCAGATAGAACACTGTATACATAATAAATAAATAAAATCTTAAAAAAAAAAGAAATGCAACCCGATGTTAACCCTCAGACTCAGACACTGTCCCAGTATACTACAACAGATATGCTACAAGGGGTAATAACTAAGAAACAACAAAGGGAAGGGATTACATGCACTTGAATAGTATGAAGAAACATAGAAGGGACCAGTGATGATCAAAAACAGCCAAAGGAAGCTGATGTTCAGAACCAGAACTCTGCCTAATTAGAAAATGAGGGATGGGATACACACACACACACACACACACACACACACACACACACACACACACACCATGTAAACAAATAAACAAAAAACAAAACAAACAAACAAAAATCCTGGGGAAATGACTGGACTAGGATCTCAGGATTGAGAAGGTCCTGCTCAAGCCTGGCCTGATATGGGACTGTTAGGTATAAATCCTTAACTTGTATATGCAGGTCCAGGATGAGGCTGTTCTCATGGGGGCGGGGGGGGGGCGGGTCTCTTCTTAGGTTTCAGGTTGACAGACTACAAGTTAAAGAGATGTGGGAGTCACTGATCCTTCAAGTCCTGTGGCAACACCTGCCTGTTATCATATCATAGAAACTGACAGCAGCTCCAGCTCCTCCCACATTCCATCATTCAGCATGTTGTATTTTCATTCACCAAAGACTTGCTTGGGAATTTACTGTGATCCCCCCCCATCAGAAATTGGTGCTACCAAAGTGTTCAGTGTGCCCTGTTATGCTGTGGGTAGGGACAAAAACCAGCCTATGCTAGGAATGATGGATTAGAGACCCAGATTCTCCCTTATGGAGTTATAACTGGAGATTCTAGAGCACCAATAGAGACAGTTCAAATATGAGGTCTCATATGATAGGGACGCCCAGTGGAGGTGCTGAGAAGAGCTAGGGAGGTACCAGTGCTGATCTGGTGAGCTTTGCATTAGTGTGCAGCTTTAACATAAAAAGCACAAGGAGGGCTTGGACCAGGATCTGTAAGAACGAGCTTTATACCTGGTGATGTCCCTTTACCTAATATCTGTCCTCTGTGGTGGGTCCATTCCAGTCAAGGAGTCAAAGCTCCTTGTCATCCTCAGGCCCACATCAGACCTCAGAATGCCTTCCTCTACATTCTTTTTTTCCAGTGAAATGCCCTCTTTCCCAAAGATCACTAGCATCCCCTACGCTATAGAGCACTTCAAAATAGGATTCCCCTGATTTCATTGCTGATTCCCATTTTGTTGAACATTCAGGACCCTATGGCTAGAGTTACAAGGTCTTTCCTCACCAAAATGCACAAGCAGTAATATTATCAGAAGAGGAGGTAGAAAGCCAATCTCCCTTCCAACCATATATGAAAAATACTGGCGAAGTATGTGACCATCTCGTAGGAAGCTGTTAAACTGAATGGTCATTTGAGACACACGCAACCCTCTCCTCTTTCTTATGAGAGCATTCTGGAAGAGGGTTCCATTCTTCCTGTTATATGTGTGGGGTCTTAGATATATATTGTCATGAGCATTTGTCTTGAGAGGGTTTCTCTCTTCACATTGTATTGATGGCAGAGAGGCCATTTGGTACAATAGTCTACTCAAAGGGCAAGTGACAGCAACATTTCATGAAGCCTGCATACTGACCTGGCTGGCTGACAGATTAGGTTTTGGTAATGCTTTGTGTAAGACAACCCTGTGTGTGAGCAGCCTTGTCCAGGCCCATTGTGCAAGGTCTCTATGGACCATTCATTTAAGGTACATCACACTAAAACCCACCCAATTTATATCCCTTGGCTGAAGTTCTGCCCTCTCAATATGCTGGGACAGCATACAGTGAGAGAGAGAGAAATTACCATTGCTCCATTTAGTACATTTGGTAACCACTAGCTGTGTGATAAAAATTCTAAACTTCAACTGTTTTAAAATCTGTTCATTTTCACCTACTCTAGAAGGCTATGGATATGAAACAAGTCTGGGCTATAGCAAGCTCTTAGGTATGCATAATAGTCCTTCTGTGAACTTCTAAATTGTGAAGAAAATGGTTTTTAGGAAGACCTGAACTCAGTTCTTATAAATTATATCTTGGATGTAAAAATTTATATTTTGTTTGCTAAAGAGCTGAGTTAAGTGTAGACATGAACATGTCTCCATGAAACATACTTACGTGCATATCCAGACTGTATACCTAAGTGTACATAAACTCTCCTTTCTCTTCTCTCTTATCTCATTTGTCCTCTTTCTCCTTTCTCTCACCTCTCTCATCTCTCCTTCTCTCCCCTGTCTCTGACACACACACACACACACACACACACACACACCTTGAATTAATTGTAGGTGTGGTAAGCATTTAATGCCAGCATTAATTTCCAGTCCCACCTCACTAAGGAATTATCATTGCTAAACTGAATTAACCTTAACATCATAAACACAACTGCTAGTAAAAGTTTCCCCAGGGTCCCTTAGTTACCACTCTTTAAATTCAGTGTTAGCTGAATTGGACCAGCAACCCCAGTCCACCAAACCACGAGAAAGAAATAGCCTACCAAACAATAAGAAAGAAACAGTGTCCACAGCCCTTTGATAGAACTAAGAAACTGGATTTGTTCCAGCCCTTAAATAAGAGGAATGCCTTCTACGGGTCTGGGCCTCCATGAAGGTAAGAAACATCTGCCACACCTTGAGGAGAACACCCACACCCAGCTCCTCTGATGTTTTTGGTTATTAACTAGATCATATCGCTAATTTAGTTTCACAGTAATTATTCATGCTGTTGCATTTCTCTTGTGTAATACTTTGAGAATCTGTGTACAATGTAGTGTGTCTTATTTATTTCTATGTCTTTAGTAGCTTCCAGCACACAATTAAATGGATACATGAATGATGGATGGACAGGCAGGTGGACGGGTGGATGGATGTATAAGTGGATGAATGGATGGTTGGGAAGATAGGTAGATGAATGACTGGATAGGTAGCAGATGAATGGAATGAATGAGTGGATAGGTGGATGAGTAGGTAGGTGAATGGATAGATGATGGGGTAATCTGTAGACGGGTAGATAGGTAGATGATAGATGGGTGTATACTCACATGGTTATCACATCTTCTGTTTCAAATCTAAAGTCAGAAATTGTTTTGAAGTATTGACCCTAGTGTTAAAGAGTGCTAAGCACCACTCCACCATGACAAGATGCTTAGCCTTTAGACAACCAGTCATAGGTGTTTATATTGACTGGCAATACATCCTTAAATACCTCAAGGTTATGCCCGTCTCTCTCCTGACCCTGTATCAAAAGTGTTTCCTCTCCCAGTCATATCCTCATCCTCATCTCTTTGGTCATTTTGGACTATCAAGGCTGAAAATTAGTTGTGCCTTAAACATCTTCAGAAGGCTCCAAAACATTTGCCAGTGAGCAACTTATTCAATCAATATATGAGATGCTTAGCTACTTAAAAATCCTTATCCAACATTATGAAATAATATGTGAGAGCTGCTGGTTCATGATTTTTGAGATAAATGTTTACTGCCTCTCATGCAGTGGTTACCCAGTTCTTTCTTTCTTACATTCTTCCTCTTTTCCTTTCTTAGTTCTCTTAGCTCACTATTGTCAGTCTGCAGGAGGCAGGCAGTGATACGCAGGTTGGAAATTCCCCTGGCCTAGGCAGTTTTCCTCTTCAGGAAGTCACCAAGACAGACTTGGCTTAGCTCCCTACTTCCAAGTAAAAGTGACTTCTTAAATTATCTCACCTTTGATTATGCCCTCTGGTTTACAGTGGCCATGAAAAATAATAAATAAGAGAAACTAGCATCTAATTGCTATTAGTATTAGTGACCAGCTAAGCCTGCAGGGCTTTTTAACTGTGTCTGCTGAGGAACACAAGGAACTGCCAGTCCCTGTCTTTGTTTCTCAACAGGAATCAGCCCTGACCAGACAAAGCAATGGAGCCTGGGAGGGAATCCAGGACTTATGGGATCTCCCTTTGCTTCCTGACCTCTTCCACATGTTTCATCATTGGGTGGGTCCTCTCACTAGAAACTGGGTTAGCATTTTAGTGCTGGTTTTCATCCTGCTTGCAGTTGATTTACAGGAAGGGAAGACAGGAATTGATGGATTTATGCCACCAGCTTTGCTATGATTTCAATGTTTGTGTCCTCTCCTTTTTCATGAATTCTTGTCTTAAGACCTAATTCCTAAGCCATAGTATTGGGAAACAGGGTCTCTAAGATCTAATTCTAAGGCCATAGTATTAGATAGGCTCTCAGTGGAAGTGTCAATTCCCTCATGAATGTTATTGGCTCCAGGGTGTTTGTCTGCCTCTTTCACCAGGTGAAGATACAGTATGAACGAAACAATGGGCCCTGGGCAGACCCAGCATCTGCAAACACCTTGGACTTAAACTTTTGTGCAGCTAGAATGAAAAACAAATGTATGTGATTTATAAGTTACCCCGTCTAAGGTATTTTGCTTTAGCAGACTGAATAACCCAAGACAATCTTCAAACTCATGTCTGTGTTAGGGTGACAAGAAGAAAAGTTTAACACCTATGGCCACTTTCCCAAAAGCTGGAAGGGGCTTTTTTAATTCATGTTTTCATTCTTTCAGTTTATATTTCTGGCTTTCTTTGCAAATATTCACTCTTTCCTCCCATCTTCAGCTGTCTTGGCTTCTGGACACTGGCAGCCAGCTGCTGCCTGATTTCTGGATAGACTTACCCAGTCCTCAGTCTCCTGTCTGGGTTGGTTGTTCTGTGAAAGGCCAAAGGTTTGAGTTTTTCAAGCTTTCTCATTCAGTTCAGAGGCAGTGTCACAGTGCATAAAGCCATGGCACTGGGATTCCAACTGGCTGTGTGCAAGGCCAGCTCAGCTATTGTATTGGCTCATTTCTCATCTCTATGATAGAATGCCTGATGGAAGCAACTTCAGGGCTTATTTTTGGCTCTCAGTTTAGAGGACACGGCTCATCACAGAGGGGGACAGCATACCAACTGGCATGGCAGTAGGACCTTGCAGCTGTTCACATTGTGGTGGCAGTCAGGAAACAGAGCTTAGGCTAGGAAGCAGGGCAGAATTATAGCTCTCAAAGGTCTGCCCACAGTGACATACGTCTGCCAGCCAGGCCTTGTAAAAAAAAATAATATGTGGCTAATTAAGGTATCTAACCTGTAATTAGATTATTGTTAATTGGTTAGGCGGCTGTTCCTTAACCAACCATTATAAATGAGCACACAGAGACACCACGTGGATTTTAACAAGCCTTGGCCTGAGTTGTGCAATCCTAGCCCATTTAAGCTAGTTCATAATTCGATTACCCAAATATGACCCCATATATACATACGTCCCCTTGGACTTCCATTCTCCACGATATGCCGATATTCCTAGCCATGTGGAATGAGGTTCTTTTCTCTAACCCATGGCGTGTGTCTTCTTCTTCCTGCTGCTGGCTGGAATGTATTAATCCTCTGTCTAAAGTTCAGGCTTCCTGTTCTAATCCCAGGAAATCCCACCTTTCTCTGTCTTTGCCCAATCTCAGGCCTCGAGATTTTATTGAACCAATCAGAGTTAATGTAAGTAACAGACAACAAGCAGGACCAATTAATTAACATTTAGAATGTTTAACACTACCCCAACAATTCCCTCCTTTTGTCTAAAAAAAAGCCTAAATTTTTTTAACCCATATAGTAAAAACAGTAAGAACAAATATGAAACAATCAAGAAAACCATATAAAAAAGTTATGCACATAATGCTTAGCCTATTTGTATCAGGCAATCTTGAGGAAGAAAAAAATCATCTATCTTGGTATGTCTAAAGTTCTGAACCTAAATAATTTCTATCATATCCTATATTTATAAACCTAAAGATTTTATTTAGACGTGAAAATATCCTTTTAAATCCTAAACAACTCAAGTTCAATTGAAATTTTATAACTATTATGCCTTCAACCCCATCAAAGACATAAGAAGGGATAAAGTTATTATTTGAGTGAGTAGGAAGCATAGGAGAGCAGCTTTCAAAAAGAAATATCACAGTTTGTTCCCTAGACAGTCTCAAATATCTCTTGATACCTTTGGAGCATCATCTTCAGCCTTCTGGCCAAGCATTTTTCACAGAATAAATTGTGCAGCAGGAAATAAGGATTTTCCCATTCTGTCTCTGCAGAATCAGGACATCAACTTACCTGCATTTAAGCTCTGGTCTATCTTTGGACTGTATATAGTCTGTTGAGAGAGCAGGGGCATTTTTTCCCAATAGGAATTATCTCCTCATGGGAGATTTCTTTTTGGGTAATTATCTCCTGATGGGAGATTTCTTTTTGATGCTCATTGTGTTCTTCCAAGTCAAATGGGAGCTGTCAGGAGCTGACTGTCTTAAGTCAAACAATTCTTAAAATAATAAAAACATCTTTAAATGCCATTTCTTGTATACCACTGAGGGTTTTGAAGACATCTATCGATTTATTTATAAATCTATCTACCTTCTATCTATCTATGAACAAACTGTATATTTTTAACTATTTACTATCTGTTTAACATACTAAGTCTATTTTGTGATAAATTAAGACTAGTATTTGACATGACCAGAAGCTTGACTGGCCAGTCAACTTGTATTATCCAGACTCCTAAATAGATTGCAATAGCAACCCATGAAAGGATTGGAAGTAAACCTGTACTTTTAAATGAGTTGTATAGGCACAATACCTTATATAAGAGTTGAAATATACATATTATGTGTCAAAATATAAAATTCTATACTAATGAATCAAAATTAATCTTATTTTTGTATCAATATACAAAATTCTATACCAGTGTATCAAAAGATAACCTTATTTAAGAATAACAATAACAACCGGGCAGTGGTGGCGCACGCCTTTAATCCCAGCACTTGGGAGGCAGAGGCAGGCGGATCTTTGCGAGTTCGAGGCCAGCCTGGTCTACAAAGTGAGTACAGGACAGCCAGAGCTGTTAAACAGAAAAACCCTGTCTCGAAAAACCAAAAAAAAAAAAAAAAAAAAAACCAATAATTTTAAGTTGCAGAGCAGATTCAATAATCTGTCCTTATATCTTATCATTTCTATATTATATATATATATATTCCCCCTCTTTTTCTTTTCAAGTCTTTTCCCACTATATAAGAAAGAAGGACAGAAAAAAGAAAAAGAGATCTCCAAGTCTAACTTCCTATACCTTGCATAACAAGACCATATAACAATTTGTAACCATTCCCCCTAAACGACATCTATAACCCATCAAATAACCAAAGAATCATCCACCCCAAATTTTGAGAATGGGACGTCGCTCTCTTAAAACTTCTTCCTGCTGAATTGGGTCATAGAAAACCTGTATAGGGGCCCAAATAAAATGAAAAAAAAAATGGTTAAGCAAGTAAATTGTAACATTTGTTGTCCAGTCTCTATGTGCTCAGCAATTTGAATGTCCTGAGCAGTTTGTAGTCTGGACTTTGGGTAGGAAAGTTCAGGGCTTTATTGATGTCTTGTCTGGAAAAGTCTTTGAGGCTGGGCCATCTCAGCAAGCTGTTTGAAGTTCCTCTGGATGCAGATTTTTGAGGAAACAAATATTGAGGCAGTCTATGAAGCTGGATCATTTGGGTTACTTGTCTTGTTGTCTTTGGACTCAGGTCCTGTTGTTCTGAAAATATATAATTTCTCACAAGTAACATATAGTTCTGCAATTACCAAAATGCCTTGGATGTGCAGGATGCACAAATCAACAAAGTAATATTTTCTGTTCTTTGAACAGCAGAAAGACGTTTTTAAGTCTCTATTCATGCCATATAAAAACATGGCATGTGGGGGATCCAAGATGGTGGTGGCCTGCACCGATGTATTTTGATTACAGGGTTAACAGTCACAAGGCAGCGAGTGTTGCAGGATGCTGTACAAATGGTACGACCCCTTCTAAATCTCACCCAGCTACCCAGGGACCACTGAGAGTCCCTGGGCAGGATGCTCCTTCCCACTCTCGGACACACAAGGAAGCCACTGGACCCGGGAATTGGGACCACCCATCCCCCAACAGGAGAGACTCCCGGTAAGTTCCAATCTAAAACCCAGCGGGCAGATTCAGATCCCACACAGAGATAATCCCCACCCTGCTGGGCACCCCCAGGTCTTGCACAGACATTCCAACTACCTGGCGAAAGGTTGCGACCCTTGGAAGTAAGCATAGCTCGGTTGCAAAGTGTCTTCAGACTACAGATCGCAACACCACTGCTGTGATATCACTGGCCAGTTTCCAAGCCACGGGAGCGGCAAGGCTATTGGGGCTGAAGGGAGAGGCAGATTTATCTACTACAGGAACCAACCCTGGGCAAACTGCGATATATTTGAAACTGTCGTATATCGGACTTTTGTACTAGTACTGGCCCTTCCGGCAGGGAACCAGAGCTTACTTGTACACAGCTCCACCACCTGGATTAGTTAGGTCTCCACCTAGGAGGAGGGGCTAAATGACTCACCTTATAGGGGTAGAGTAAGGCAATTCGAATCCTACACCAAAGCACTCCCTTTGGACCAAGTCCAAAACATAGCAAAAAAGTTCCACATGGCCAGAGACCCCAGACCAAAAAAAAAAAAGAGCGAAATGTCTCCAGCAAAAGAAAGCAATGCTATTCCATCCAGCCCGAACTACCTCACCACACTGAAACACATGAAAACGATGACAATGCTACATTATGGAAACTGATAGAGTCCCTTCAAGAAGAACTTAAATCTATGAAGGAATTCAAAGAAGCCACAATTTTACAAGTCAAAACAAAGAATAACACCCTTAAAGAGCTCCAAGCCAAGGTGATCCAGCTTGAACAGGAAAAGAACACAGCAATGAAAGATTTCCAGGCAAAAACAAGCAAACTGGAGAAGGAAATATACAAAACGAACAATACCATTCAAGACATGAAAATAGAAATGGAAACAATAAAGAAAACACAGTCAGAGTTAAAAGAGGAAATGGAGAATCAGGGAAGAGAACAGGAACTACGGATGAGAATATCAAAAATAGGATGCAAGAGATGGAAGACAGGATCTCAGGCATGGAAGATTCGATGGAAGAAATCAGTACAACATCCAAAGAAAATGAGAAAGCTAAAAAATCTTTCACTCACAACATCCAAAAAATCAAGGACTCAATGAAAAGAAGGAACCTAAGAATTATAAGCATAGAGGAAAGAGAAGACTCCCGATCCAATGTCCAGGAAATATCTTCAACAAAATCATAGAAGAAAACTTCCCAAACCTAAAGAAAGAGATGCCAGTAAAAATCCAAGAGGCTTACAGAACACCGAACAGATTAGATCAGAAAAGGAACTCCTCTCGCCACATAATAATAGAAACTCCAAATGTAGAGAACAAAGAAAGGATATTAAAAGCTGTAAGAGAAAAAGGCCAAGTCACATACAATGGCAGACCCATTAGAATCACACCTGACTTCTCAGAAACTTTAAAAGCTAGAAGGGCCTGGACAGATGTCCTACAAGCCCTGAGAGAACATAGATGCCCAGCCAGACTACTATACCCAGCAAAACTCTCTACCAACATAGATGGAGAAAACAAGATATTCCATAACAAAATCAAATTCAAACAATATCTCCTCACAAACCCAGCCCTACAGAAGATCCTAGAAGGAAAATTCCAACACAGAGAAGGTAACTTCACCCAAGAAAACAGAGGAAATAGAAACCTCCACAGCAATGAAACAAAAAGAAACACAAGAAAACAAGCTATACCAAAATAATGGGAAATAACAACCCCTGGTAACTAATTTCCATCAACATCAATGGACTAAACTCGCCAATAAAAAGACACAGACTTATAGACTGGATCCATAAATAAGACCCATCTTTTTGCTGTGTACAAGAAACACATCTCACTATTGAAGATAAACACTATCTCAGAGTAAAGGGCTGGGAAAAGGTTTTCCAAGCAAATGGACCCAGGAAACAAGCTGGAGTAGCCACCCTAATATCAAACAAAATAGACTTCCAATTGATGTTAATAAAAAAAGGCAGAGAAGGGCATTACATACTCACTAAAGGAAATATCCACCAAGAGGACATCTCAATATTGAACATCTATGCCCCAAATACAAAGGCACCTACATTTATAAAAGAAATGCTTCTAAAACTTAAAACACATCGATCCAAACACTTTAATAGTGGGAGACTTCAACACCAAACTCACAACTATGGACAGATCATCAAGACAGAAGCCAAACAGAGAAATAATGAGTCTAACAGAGATCATGAACCAAATGGACCTAACAGATATCTACAGAACGTTTCACCCAAACACAAAAGAATACACCTTCTTCTCAGCACCTCATGGAACCTTCTCCAAAATCGACCATATAGTTGGACACAAAGATAGCCTCAACAGATACAAGAATATTGAAATACCCCTTGTATCTTATAACACCATCATGGAATAAAACTGGACTTCAATAGCAAAAGAATCAACAGAAAGTCTACACTCACATGGAAATTGAACAACTCTTTACTAGAGGACCACTGGGTCAGGGAAGAAATAAAGAAGGAAATCAAAGACTTTTTAAAATCCAACGAAAATGAAGACACAACATACCCAAACCTATGGGATACAATGAAAGCTGTGCTATGAGGAAAGTTCATAGCACTAAGTGCCTTCAAAAAGAAAATTGTGACAGCTCATATTAGTGAATTAACAGCTAAACTGGGTGAATTGGAAAAAAAAAGAAGCAAACACTCCCAAAAGGAGCAGAAGGCAGGAGATCATCAAACTTAGGGCTGAAATCAACAACTTAGAAACAAAAAGAACTATACAAAGAATCAATGAAACCAAGAGTTGGTTCTTCGAGAAAATCAACAAAATAGACAGACCCTTAGCCAAATTGACTAAAAGACAGAGGGAGAAAGCACAAATCAACAAAATCAGAAATGAAAAGGGAGAAATAACAACAGACATTGAGGAAATCCAGAGAATATTTGGATCCTACTTTAAAAATCTATACTCCACCAAATTTGAAAACTTAAGTGAAATGGACAATTTTCTTGACAGATTCCACCTACTGAAGCTAAATCAAGATCAGATAAACAGATTAAACAGCCCTATAACCCCTAAGGAAATACAAACAGTCATTAAAATTTTCCCAAACAAAAAAAGGACAGGGCCAGATGGCTTTAGCATGGAATTCTCCAGGACCTTCAAAGAGGAGCTAACACCAATACTTTTCTAACCCTTTCACAAAATAGAATCTGAAAGAACATTGCCAAAATCATTCTATGAGGCCACAGTCACCCTGATTCCTAAACCAAACAAAGACCCAACAAAGAAAGAGAACTTCAGACCAATCTCCCTCATGAACATAGATGCAAAAATACCTAATAAAATACTAGCAAAACGAATTCAAGAACACATCAAAAGTATCATACACCATGATCAAGTAGACTTCATCCCAGGAATGCAGGGATGGTTCAACATATGAAAGTCTATCAACATCATTCACCATATAAAAAGATGAAAGAAAAAAACCACATGATAATCTCGCTAAATGCAGAAAAATCATTTGACAAAATCCAACACCCCTTCATGCTAAAAGTTCTGGAGAAAATGGGCATACAAGGACCATACCTAGAAATAATAAAGGCAATGTACAGCAGGCCAGTGGCCAACATCAAAATAATTGGAGAGAAACTTGAAGCATTTCCTCCAAACTCAGGGACAAGACAAGGATATCCACTTTCAGCATATCTCTTCAATATAGTACTTGAATTTCTTGCTAGAGCAATAATACAACTAAAGGAGATCAAGGGGATAAACATTGGAAACGAAGAAGTCAAATTATCCCTATTTGCAGATGAGATGATATTATACATAAGCGACTCCAAATATTCCACCAGAGAACTCTTACAGCTAATAAACACCTTCAGCAAAGTGGCTGGATACAAAATTAACTCAAAAAAATCAGAATCCCTTCTTTATGCAACAAACAAATATACCGAGAAAGAAATAAGGGAAACAACCCCCTTCATATTAGAAGACGGAAAGATCTCCAATGCTCATGGATAGGTAAGATCAACATAATAAAAACGGCCATCTTACCAAAAGCAATATATAAATTCAATGCAATTCCTATCAAAATACCAACACAATTTTTATAGACTTGGAAAGAGCTATTCTCAATTTCATATGGAACAACATAAAGCCCAGAATAGCTAAATCATTCCTGTACAATAAAAAAACATCTGGAGGTATCATCATCCCAGATTTCAAGCTGTACTACAGAGCAATATTTGAAAAAACAGCAGGGTATTGGTATAGAAACTGACCAGTAGATCAATGGAATCAAATTGAAGATCCAGAAATAGACCCACACACTTATGGCCACCTAATTTTTGACAAAGAAGCCAAAACTGCACAATGGAAAAAGGACAGCATCTTCAACAAATGGTGCTGGTCCAACTAGATGTCCACTTGTAAAAGAATGAAATTAGACCCATACTTATCACCTTGTACAAAACTTAAGTCCAAGTGGATCAAAGACCTTAACATAAGGCCGGTCACACTAAATCTACTAGAAGAAAAATTGGGAGAAACCCTCGAACTCATTGGCACAGGCGACAACTTCCTGAACAGAACACCAACAGCTCAAGACCTGAGATCAACAATCAAAAATGGGACCTCATGAAACTGAAAAGCTTCGGTAAGACAAAAGACACTGTCATTCGAACAAATGGCAGCCTACACACTGGGAGAAAATCTTCACCAACCCCACATCTGACAGAGGGCTAATATCCAAAATCTACAAAGAACTCAAGAAATTAAATGCCAAGAAACCAAATAATCCAATCAAAAAATGGGGGACAGAGCTAGAGAATTCACAAAGGAGGAATCCCTACTGGCAGAGAGACACTTGAAGAAATGCTCAACATCCTTAATGATCAGAGAAATGCAACTCAAGATGACTCTGAGATTCCATCTCACACCTGTCAGAATGGCTAAGATCAAAAGCTCAAATGACAGCACGTGCTGGCGAGTGTGTGGAGAAAGGGGTACCCTACTCCATTGCTGGTGGGAGTGCAGGCTTGTGCAACCACTATGGAGGTCAGTCTGGCGATATCTTAGAAAACTTGGAAGAGCTTTGCCTCAGGACCCATACATACCACTTCTGGGTATACATCCAAATGACTCTTCACGGAATCATAAGGAAGTTTCTTCATCTATGTTTATAGCAGCCTTATTTGTAATAGCTAGAAACTGGAAACAACCCAGATGTCCCTCAACCGAAGAAAGGGTTAAAAAACTGTGGTACATCTACACAATGGAATATTATTCATCTATCAGAAATCATGAAATTATGCAATCTGCAGCCAAATGGATGGAACTAGGAAAGCTCATCCTAAGTGAGCTAACCCAGACTCAGAGGGACGCACATGGCATCTATTCACTTATAGTAGGATTTTAGCTATATATTGAAGGTATCGATACTACAACCAACACACCAAAGGGAACTTGCACATAGACTTTTTGTTTTTTAATTTATTTTTTATATATTTTATATATTTTTTATATATTTTTATATTTTTTTAGTCTTTTTTATCTATTTGTCTGCTTATTTGTTTGTTTGTTTTTTAGTTCTCTCTCCCGGGCAATGAGACACTTTTCACTGATGGTACTGCCTCGTAGACCCCCAATGAATGAGGAGGCTCTTGGCCCTCATACGACCTCTCAACTGAGATGAGGGACTGTTATATAAGGACACCCTACCCCATAGAAATGGGATGGAAGGGTTAGGAGGTAAAGAAAAGAAATGAAATGTGATGTTTCGGCCTTTTACTACTAATTGTCATAAACTGTTTAGGATAATTAAGAAATGCAAACTAATAGTTATGCAAGCCAGTCATTTTGTTAGGTACTATGACAGCCTATTATAGTTACTTGCTAAGCTAATCAGAAATAAAGTTGCTAAGAGACAAGCAACATCTGCTTACC
>CAJQZJ010009840.1:6901633-6939418 GCA_907164525.1 Lophiomys imhausi
ACATCGGTACTGATCTTTGTATATTGATACAAAATTAAGATTATATTTGGCCACATTGGTATTGATCTTTGTATATTGATACAAAATTAAGGGTAACGCTTCTTAAAGGTATTGTTCGTAGTAATACTTAAAAATGAAATGTCAAGTTTTGACCTCTCGCTACCAACCGACATAAACTGTTTAGGATAATTAAGAAACAGAAACTAATGGTCATGAAAATGTGTCATTTTGTTAGTTACTATGACAGTCTACCACAGTTATTTTCTAAGCTACTCAGAAATCAAGTTGCTAAGAAGATACTCTTAAAAGTGTGTTTCAAGTTAGTATGAATGTTGAGTCAGATATAGACCTTTAAACTCATGGAGATGGTTAGATAGTAGAATGTTAAAGTCAGGGGCCAAATATGTATAAACTGGACATTGGGAAGGTATACTGGGCCATTTAACTCTCAAAAATGTGGCATATCTATATCTGTTGTTTTGTATAGTATTTACTGTTATAAGAGAAGAAACCATCTGTTGGACTGAAAGGGGAAACTTCTGGGGGAAGAGGGTGGAAGGGCGGGATAGGAAGGGGGAATAGGGAAGGGTTTGTGACTGAGATGTAACTTGAAGAAAAAAAAATAAAGTATTTAAAAAAAAGATATACCTTAAACTTAAAAAAAAAAGGAAGAGGATGGGGGGTTGAGTGTGGGAGAGTGGGACTGGAGGGGTTGATAGGGAGGGAACTGCGATTGAGATGTAACTTGAAGAAATAAAAAATAAAGGAAAAAAAAGAGATCTCACTTGCATGGCTTGAAGTCGGAATGGGGAAAAATAAAGTTATTTGCTATGCAAAAAAAAACCATGGCATGTAATAGTATTACATATATATGCTACATATAATCCATTTGAAATTGAAAATACAGTATAAGACTGTATGGAGTTTAAGTATTCTCCTCTACAGTTGACATAAATTTATTAATTGATTAAAACAGGTTTGCTCTGTGTTGTTCTGGCTTTTTGTAGATTAGGTTGGCCTCAAACTCAAAAGGAATCAATCTGTCTCTGTCTTTGTCTCCCATGTTTTGGGAACAAAGGTATGCATTTATGTATTTCTTCTTTCTTTTTCTCCTTTCTTTGGAGATTTAATTTCTATGTGGATATATCTATCCTTATTGACCCAGGGTTTCTGTTTGTAGCTTGGGCTGTCTTGATTTGCTTTGTAGAGCTCTGTAGATTTAGACTGGCACGGAACACACAAGGAACCTGTTTTGTCCTTGTGTCCCAAGTTTTGAAATCAAGGTATGAATTTATAATTGAATTACCCTTATTAAACAAAAACATTACTTAAACCATTTATGTTAGTTTGTGTTCCAATTCTCCCAGGGAAATCCCATTATTAAGGAGATTGGTGTAGAATAGCATGATATGCTATTTTATGTTAGCTTTTCTTAACCGTTGGCTGTGGGAAGCATGCTGTTTGGATGTTCTTCCCAAGCCTAACTCTGGGTTCTTACATTGAATAACAGAATATATTTCTTTCTCTGTCTCTCTCCTTTTTTTTTCAGAGACATGATTTCTCTGTGTAGTCTTGTCCTGGACTCAGTTTGTAGACCAGGATGACCTTGGTGAAGGTCAGGGATCCACCTGTCTTTGTTTCCCAAATACTAGGATTAAAGGTGTGTACCACCACACTTTAACATACTTCTTTTAGTGACAAAATGCCTTTTGAAACCAGTTCTCCAGTGGGAACCCCACAACTAAGGAGACGGCTGGTGAACCTTTTCTTTTTACGTAAATTTAAGATTATGTGTATTTATTCATTAGATCAGTAAGGACATTATTATACTTAACATCAAAGAAAAAATGTGTCATTTTTGAATTCTAGACTGTCTTTAGTAAGCAGCCTTATTTTCTCAGCAGAGTTCCCACCCTGCCTCAGGCTGGTCTGGAATCCAGAGATCTGCCTGTTTCTTCCTCTAGTGTGATGGGATTAAGGGATTAAGGGTGTGTGTCAGTACCACCCTGCTCAAATATTTCACTTAAATCCCAGATTTAAGTAACTCTGTAACCTAGAGAGCAACCTTGAACTGTAATGACAATTCGAAATCGGCCCAAAATCTTCAAAAATATCTTATGTTTTAGTAATGCCAAACCAGAAAAATATCCTTTCTACGTCCTGATATCAAAGACATCTAAACAAAAATCAAGCAAAGAAACAACATTCCAAGAGCCTTGGTATGTCTAAACATGCCATCCCATGCTGTAATTAAAGCTTTGTTCATTATTCCTTAGAGTCTAGTTTTGGCTGCATTTCATTGGCGGCCCTATACCAGAAACTCCTGACAGGCCCCTAGTACCCAGGGAGCTCTTAGCTCCAGCTGCCATCAATTTTCTATTATTTATCAGGAAAGGCCTCCCTCTTTCCTTCATTATCATTGTTGGCAATTTAGCATTCCATCTGTAAATTCTTTCCTTCAAGACTATCCTAGTCTGAACTTTCTCAAAAACGATACACAGAACCACAATTTTCAGGGTAAAAATCATTTGCATGCTAAGAGGAACAAGCTCAATTGGAATCCAAACGTATTGAGGCATTATGAATTCCTCCATTTTTAATCTAAGCGGTTAATTCCACTCTCAAGCTCTGTTTAGAAGGCTACCAGTTTTTTAGTACATAAGGAGAGCTAAGTTTTCCACCTTTGCTGCAAGGCAACAGCTTTTGTTAAGCTAGCCACACTTTTGAAATGCATTTGGGTTCGGTTCCCCCCTCTTTGGCTAGGAAACCGGCTTTCACCTGGGCTTTCTCAGGCTGTAAGCATGGATTCTAATTGCCCTAGTTGGACTCCATTTGTAAAAAAAAAATATGTGGCTAATTAAGGTATTTAACCTGTATTTAGATTATTGTTAATAGGTTCGGCAGCTGTTCCTTAACCAACCATTATAAATGAGCATACAGGACACCACGTGGATTGTAACAAGCCTTGGCCTGAATTGAGCAATCTTGGCCCGTCCAAGCTAGCTCTTAATTCTACCACCCAAATATGACCCCATATATACATATGTCCCCTTGGACTTCCATTCTCCACAATATGCTGATGTTCCTAGCCATGTGGAATGAGGTTCTTTTCTCTAACCCATGGCATGTGTCTTCTTCTTCCTGCTCCTGGCTGGAATTCCTTCTTCTTCCTGCTGCTGGCTGGGGCTGGAATGTATTAATCCTCTGTCTAAAGTTCAGGCTTCCTGTTCTAATCCCAGGAAGTCCCACCTTTCTCTGTCTTTGCCCAGTCTCAGGCCTCGGCATTTTATTGAACCAATCAGAGTCAATGTAAGTAAAAGACAACAAGCAGGACTAATTAATTAACATTTAGAATGCTTAACACTACCCCAACATTGCCTAGTTCTTCAATTTCCACAATCTCTCAGTCAGTGCCCTATCTAGGAACCAAATGTTCAAATGTATAAACGTGAATGGGAGTAGTTGGGGTATACTTCACATTCAAATCATAACAGCTGCTATGCAGGCCTGCAATGATTTCACCTGGGTAAAGACCTTCAGGGGAGTGGACACTCAGGGTCAGTGGCTGGGCCTGAAGCCAATTCCTGCTGCCTCTCTCCAGATGCCTCTGGTTCTTCAGTGACAGGGAATTTTCTACTCACAAAGGACTTATCCAACACTCCAAGACTCCAAGAAACCTTTGTCCCATGTGTCTGATAATTTTATAACTCATTACCCCCACCCCAGGAAGCTGGAAGAGGGAAAAGGGAAAACAGCATTGAGACCACCTCTGTAGCTCTGTTTTCCAACTTTACCATCAAGTGAAGGGTCCTCAGTGGCCTCCCAGATGAGGACTATGAAACTACCATATGATTCTAAACTGTTGGAGGGAGTTACAGGTGCAATTATGTGATTATAGAGGGAGGGTTCTCTGAGCCATGCCTTCCAGATCCAACAGTGTGAAGCAGCGAACCAAGAGGATAGTCCTAGAAACCTGAAGCCTGTTTGAGGGAAGGGTTCTGAGGCTTTGGGGAGATAGGACAAGATGAGAAGCTACAAAGCATGTAGGAAGATGTGTATTCAAGAAATTCCATGACCTGGAGAACTGGCCAAGGCAACTAAACTCTAGGAGTAGCATATTCAGCTCTAAACGTGGGGTCATTACTTCCTTTACCCAAACTAGGTATGAGAATTTTTTGAGTATATGTATTTTAAAATGCATTAAAAATAATGACATGGTTACATTATATTATTGTTATTAACTGTAATTGATAATGAAAGCAAAAATTAACATCTGAGGGCTAGAGATCTTCCCTGCTTCTCAGAATCATCTGAGGGAAAAAATCACTTTTTCTAGCTCAGTGTTTTTAAAGTTCCTTATAGCACATGGCCTTCAATATGAAATAATCTTTCAACATCATAAGTCAAGGTATATATGCTATATGTATCTGCATATATATGTACAAAACAAAGGTTTCATGTAATAATGTTTACTTTGAAAATAATTTTGATTCTGTTGCTTTCAAGTCTACTTTGTTCCACTTGAAATAAGATACTATCATTCCTTAAGTTGATTATAAAAAATCACTAATGATGAGTGACTCCTTGTAAACATTCATCTGGATTAGAGGCTAGCAGTCCACTGTGAAGGGCCATAGCTTCTTGTCAGAAGCCAAGACCCTCGCCTCTCACCCTCACCCCCTACCTCTCCCCACCTGCACAATGTCCCCTGCAGCTTCATACTGCCTGGCAACTGCAAAGTTCCAGGTTGGCAGTTACAGGTTGATTCAAAGCAGTGTACCGTGTCTTCTGAAGAAAAATGGGTTGGCAGTTACAAATTGATTCAAAGCAGTGTACCGTGTCTTCTGAGAAAAATGGGTAGATCATACAATGTCCAGGGCACAGGCCAAGAAGATTCTGTATTTTCCCACCACTTGGCCCCTCTCACCTCCTCCCCTTGTAAAGCATATTATAAAAAGGTGCTTTGCGCTCAAATACACGGCTCTTGACAAGCAATTCCTTCCTTGAGTCCTTTCCCTCTCTCGCCCGTTCTTTTTTCAGGTTGTGGTCCTCCTCGCCCCCACGAATTACTAGGACCCGCGGGTCGGGTCAGCTTCTGGCCTGTTGTATATATTAATTCAAGCTTTCTAGGTAGTCATGTACTAATGAGTTAATATATATTAGTTATGATACAAAAAAGCCTTAAAACCTATTCAGATCTCAAATTCTATCTCAAAACTTTTTAGAGACCAAATATTCAAACATACGAGCTTACTATGGTCATTCTCATTCACCTATTTACCTTAAATTTTCCAATATACAATTTAAGTGCTTTTTAGTTTAAATATCCTAAAAGGTTGTCTCTGAGAAAATATGTATTCTATTACAACTTTTAAGAGATATAAGGAGTTAGAGAATGATTCTTGCTCTCTTGCATCTATTCCATGCTGTTCTACAGGCTGTGGCCATCATAAAACATAAGTAAGATAACCCATAAGACAAATGTATGCAGACTAAAAAGCGATAAATGGAAATAAAGTTGTCATTTTGTTCCAACAGTACATAATTACAAACACTTAAAAGCTGTTGGAATTATTAAGTGAATTTAACAGAGTTATAGGAAACAAGGTAAGTATCAAAACTAATTTGAATTCCCATATACCAGCAAAGAACAAGTTTTTAATAAGCTAAACAAATAATTCATATAGATTGGTATCCAAAAATATTTCAGATAGTTAAGAAATATATTCATATAAAAGACCTCTAAAAATAAACATATATAGCAATATGAAAACAAATATACACAGGATCTAAATAAATAATGAGATATATCACATTCATGTATTAGAAGGATTAATACAGATTTGATTTTTCCAAGTTGATCTAAACTCCAGAATGCTTCTTCGTGTGAGTGTGGAAATGGGCTATTTGAATTTTGAAATTTATGTGTAAATGTAAAAATTTAAGAATATTCAGGATAAATTTAAAATGCTGCTATCAAAAAATACTAAGATATGAACAGGCATTGTAGTTAAGATCCTGAGTTATAGTAGGAAAAACAAATGCAACAGAAAGATCCACATGCAACCATTTGATATATCACAGAACTGACGCTGTAGACCAGAGACAGGATGGTTTATATTAGCAATAAGTGATGCTGAATCACGAGCTATGCATGAGCAAAAACATAATAGAATTTGATCCCTGCTTTGGCACACAGAGAAAACTCAATTTTACAGGGGTTTACATGATAAAGAACCTTACCTTCAGAATTCATTTTAATATAAAATTTCTTAATAGAAATATGTAACAAAATATAAGTTAAAGCTCCCCATTTTGGATACTATAGGAGATTCTAATAAAAATATGAAAAGAAAATATAAGCACTACCCATAAAAGAAGAAAATTATATGTACTGGAGATTCAGAAAATATGATTATGTGTTACAAATTTGAATACTACATCTATTTAATCAAAACAGATTAAAAGTCAAAATACATGGAAGATAGATAAGTGAGGAGATATAAAATTCAATAGGAAAATCAAATGAAAAAAAATTTGAGAGCCACCTTGAAAGGTGTGCAACAATCAAAAATTTCAAATTGAACCCACAAAAATATACCATTTAACACACTCAGAAAAAAGTGAATAAAATTAAGAGAATTAACCATATTAAATACGGGTCTGTTGTGAAGAAACTGAAATTCACATGGATTATAAATTGGTTGGGCATGCTTTGCTAAACTCTGACAGTGTCTGTTATTGTGATCATATCCATTTATTTATTTATTTGTTTGTTTGTTTATTTATTTATTTATTTATATAACCAAGAAATTCTAGTCATGACAAAAGATACACCTAATGGATATATAGGCTTGGACTCGACTCACCAACAAACACTCCCAAGAGCACACACATCAGCTCTACTTACAATAGCCAAGAACTAGAAAGAGAATAAATGCTCATCATCAGTAGAATGACTAAATGAAGGAAATGTTATAAAGTACTGGGATGAATGAGTTTCTTCTACTTTTAAAATATGAATAAAACTCACAAAAAAATCTTTTTTGAGCAAAAGAGTCATACAAGTGAATTTGTATAAAGTATAAATAGAGTTAAAGCTGACCTATGACAGCGGTCATCAGAGGAGGGTGTTTTTAGCAAAAGGTGGTGGTAAAAGTGAACTACAGTGATTTGCAAGACTTGGAGGGATGAAAAGTTGTTCAGTCCTTGGAAACTGGGGTGGATGGGTCTTAAGATTGGAGGATCTCCAAAGGTGCCTCTGTTGGGATGTGTTATTTCTTCCAACATTAGGGTGGTGGTTACAAGGTTATTAGCCTGTGAGAAATGTTTGTCATAAGCCAAGATCTGCATTCTTTTTTTCACATGTTTCACTAAATATAGATCACGTATTACAAACCACAGCATTTATTGATAAATAAAGCATGCTATAAAGGTGCATGGAGCACTCTTTATTCTCAAATTGTTTATTGATCATTGGTCTTTGTTCTGTTGATTCGAAAAATGACTCAACACCAGTGCTTACCCATTCCATTGTATGTGTTATGTGCTCCTATGTAGAGACTGTTTGAAGTGCTGGCCATCCAGATATGAACAATACTCCCTCTTTCAGGAAGTGAGCGTCAGGAACAAGTAATCAACAATCAATAAAGGCATACAATAAATAAAATATGATTAGGTAATGAGAAGTCTGACAAAGAAAAATAAGAATCATTGCAGAGAGTAATAGTGATTGACATTTAAGATTCCCTCCCTCTTTTTCTATGTTGGTATTGAACTTCTGGACTTGCACATGCTAAGCAGTCATTTATCACTGAGCTATAACCCCAGCTCAGGGCTAATATTTAGGGCTTTCTATAGAGGTGACAGTTCAGTAAATAAAGGAAAGAGGAGATGTAATAAACAATATAGATATCTTGGGAAAGGGAAAAGGAGAATTTGAAACAAAGGGAGCCAAGAGTCCAACATTCTTGACATGGAAACATGAAGCACATGCTTCATGAGCACTCATTAAGAGAAAACCATGTTTTTAAGTCTTCCTTTTCCACCAAATACTGGCAGCCCGTTAGGGAAAGGGCTATAAATGGCTTATTCTTCAGCATTTTTCCAAGGCCTATCATGCCTGGTGCATACATAGATTTTCTCAGTAAGTATTTATATGCTGAAAAATATGCAAAATGACATCTGTATACATAGTCGACTTTCTATATTCACAAGCTCTGTGTCCATAGATTCAACTGACTAGTATTGAAGACTATTGGGTGAAATTTTACTTCTTAATCTTAGCGCTTAAGAAGTGGGATCAGAGCCCTGCCATGAGTCTGAAGACGTGCTTTAGAGTGAGACTTGTTCTCAAAACAACAAGAACTTGCTTCTAAACAAAATTTTCTAATCATTACTCCCTGAACAGTATACCATGAGAACTATTTATGTACTTGCTCTAGACATTAATAATCAATACATATTTCAAAGCATGGAGAAGAATGAGAATACATTCTATGCAAATACTACATCATTTCCTATGGGGGACTTAAGCACCTTCATATTAATGTCCCAGCAGGCATCCTGAAAGCAGCCTCATGTGATACCAAGAAAAGATTCTCCTGTGTTTCTGGATTACCTCTTCTGCTGCTGGGATTTATTTGTGTATTTGTATATTAGTCTTACACTGTTTTAATTACTATGGCATTAGAGTTTGTGTTAACATTTGGCAGTGGCTATCCCTCCCAATGCTCCTAGGAGGGAAAATTCAAGTAGTAGGCAAAGTGCCAGAGCTAGGGATCCAATGCAAGTAAAAATAGACTCTAGTATCACTGTCCACGTGAAAGCCAAATCTGGGTAGGTTGGTAATAGCAAATAAGTTTAATTCCAGAGGAGAGGTTGGCAGTGCAGCCTATGTCTGACGAGTTGATGAATTCAAGTGAGAAATAAATCGATGGGATAACCTGTATGGATGCAGGATGTGTAGGTCAGTCATCATAACAATCCTGGTTCAGGGTTTGCCTGGAGGTGAGATGCTAGGGAGCCATTGTTGAAAGGACTGTGCTATTTCCAGTCCCTAACCCTGAAAGGTGAGTGTTAGCAGCTGGGATGTGAGCCACAGTGAAGGATGGCAGAGATTGTATGACCCCAGGACTATGCAGGCCACTGGCTCACCTGATCCTCCTGCCTTGGCAACACAAACAACTTGGATCATTTCTTTTGCCCTGTCATTGAACCAGTCAGTGCTGGTCAGGGGCCCAAGGTTTAAGAGTAGATTTAAAAATTTAAACAGCTATCTGACACGGTTCTGGGGCAATAACCCAAGTATGCCCTTTGGCGGGAGCTCACTATTCCACCATCCCAAGTGGAGATAGTGTTGCTGGCTGCCCCAGATTTTGTGGGCAAGCTGGTGATAGGTTATAATGTCATTGGTCTTGGCACAGAGAGGATGCACCAGCAGATTTAGAAGCCTCATTAGCCTTGGCAGGAGTTAAGGCTTAGATTTCAGTCTTTGCAATTATTTATGTTTATACTACATTCTCTCACAAAAAACTTTCAACTTGGTGGTGGGAAAGCTGACCTTGCCTGTGTTTGTAGCCAGTGTTTTGGTATGGAGCTCCATTCTCTTTGAATATCCATAACTGAAACAAAGCTCTATATGATCTTAGACTATGTAAATAAAGTGACCGATTTCATGGTTCAAACACACTCATCTCCAGACCCTTTCTCAGATACTAAAATACATGAGGTCCAAGTCCTTTATAGAAAATGGACTACTATTTACATATAACCTATAAACTTTAAATCATGTCTAGGTTATATCTGGTACCCAGGACAATGTAAGTACTACATAAGTAATTGCTAGGTCATATTTTCACTTATATTATTTCTGGTGAGGTATTATGGTTTTTCCCTTAATATTTTCAATCCAAGTTTGTTGACTCTGCCAATGTGGAAAGTTTAGGTACAGAGGAATAGCCGTACCTGATTCTGTATGCCTCGTTTTTACAAATTGCTCTTTCCCAAAGTGAGTCATAAAAAACACGCTACAGACAGCAAAGCGATAAAGTTTCACCTTCTTGATTCTCACAGCCAAGCATGGATGGTATTTCCACAAAGGTAGCAGCACTTACCAACTCCAGCCTCAGCTGAAGTCTTCAGAAAGGAGTGAATTGTGAGCCTCCAGCACTCTCCTGATCTGCACCTAATTATCTTTATTCATTTGTGCTTAGATTTGCTTCTTTCTCAGAGATTGAATTTCTCCCAGGGCCTAGGATAAAAGCAACCTGGCACCTTCCTAGAGCCTCTCTCTCTTCCTCCTAGGAAAAATAAAACCATTCTGGGGAAATGCTTTGTGGACCATGGCTAAGGAGCAGCCAGAAGCAGCACTCCCTGGGCACACTACAGTCCCAACCTCAGCTTCTGGCTTCACTCCATCCTGCCAAACACCAGATTGTGACCTTCTAGAGGGCAAGAGCCTCACCTTGGCGGATGGGACGGATCAGAGATGAAAGAAGAAACCACAGGAAGTGGCAAGCATCCAGTTTGCAGCAGCAAGGTAAGGTGTGAAGCTTCAGGGCTCAGAAAGAAAGAAAAAAAGAAAACAGATCTTGTGAGTCCAGTCCTTCACCCGCGCTTAATAACCTTTACAAGCAGCTTCTCCCCAGCTTTGTCTGAGCCTATTCTGTGTGGAGAAGGTATACCACCTTCTACTTGGAAGGCTGTGAACATGACACACAATAGCAAACACAAAGGGTATTGACTGCATAGCACCTAGGCCTGTCAGTGATGAGAAAATGTACTGCTGAGTTGATTATGCCTCCAGCTCTTATCTCCGGGGATGACAGGACCTGCCTTCAATTTATGCAGCCTCAGATAAGTAATTAAGGAAATGTCCTCTCTTGTACATCTTAGCATCTCTCAGTCACCTAATCCCTAAGGTCTGCGTTTACTGCCCATTTCTCAAAGCAGCTTTGTCCTTTCCACTGAATCATCACCTCCTCGCCCCCTTGCTCATGCCTGTGAGTAACAATTTGTTCACTGCCTCAAAACCTAACTAACCAAATAATTCTGTGGATTGGACTGAAAAAAAAACCCAATTAAATGTCAATGAATTTTATCTTCTACTCTTATTGTGATTGCTTCTAGAATCTGTTCCTCCTCTTATGAGGTAGGGATAAACTGTCCTTAGAGTTTATATATG
The DNA here is from genome assembly GCA_907164525.1 of Lophiomys imhausi. Classification (NCBI taxonomy): domain Eukaryota; kingdom Metazoa; phylum Chordata; class Mammalia; order Rodentia; family Muridae; genus Lophiomys; species Lophiomys imhausi. The sequence goes on from CAJQZJ010009840.1 coordinate 6,912,819, forward strand.
CTTTTATCATGGTTAGTAAAAGTAGTAAGATGTGTATGACAGGCAGAAAAGATCAGACACTGAGGACACAGCTAACCTGGAAGAGACAAGAAGCAAGCAAACTAAACCAAAGTAATGTGTGTCCAGAGCATTCAGAGCACTAGAGGATAGAGATCGTGGGTTGGGATTCTAGAAATCAAGTAGCAAAGTAATGAACAGAAAGGGGCTCTCTAGGTTTTCATCTTGACAAAGCATCTTGGCCTCTGGATAAAAGAATTGAGTCACTGCCTAGAATAATATTACTGTTCTTGTTCTGAGAGATTAACAAATTTGAATGTTACTAGAGATTATGAATCATAGCCCCAACCCACTAGAAGTTAGCTCATTCTTGGAATCCAGTTAAAATTCAAAGTCATTAGAGTAATAGCAATGGATTCAGCCTCAGACAGCCTCCTTTCTGAAGACATGTGAGAGGAGAACTAGAGAAAGATGATTATCCACATGGTAGAGGTTCCAAGAAATCCTTGTTATGGGCTCAAAGAGGGACACAAGCATTCTCAGTACACATTTGAAAGTGGGAAAGGCCACTTTTTAAAACATCCTGATGAATACTCATCATCTCAGTTCTTTTACTCAAACTCCAGGAGATGTCTTTGATCTCTGGGGACTCTATTTCCCATAATGCCATGTTATACATACACAGAAAAAGAGAAACAGAAATAGAAACACCATCATTTTTCTGGACCCAATAATTTGTGAAAATCCAATTTCTCAATCCCATAATTCCTGGGTGAAAGAGAAGATTTTGACCTTATTATTGCCTACTTTTAAATTTATTTGGATCTTAATGGCTTAATGAACCATCTTACTTCCCACACTTAAATCAACTAAGAAGAGACAAATATGTTCTGATGATGAAGTTTAAAATAACCATATTACTGTTGGTGAAGAATCAATAGACATCTTAGAAAATGAGTTTCCTATAATTACATCCCCACCATTAATCAGAAACTCTTATCATGTACTAGTCAGCTGAACACAAAACCCTCCCCCAACAGTAAGTAGCACAGCCTTGTCTGCAAAGAGACCATACAGCATGAGAGCTAACTAAGCCATCTCCTAAGAGAAGAGACAAGGGAAGTGTACCACTTCAAAGTCACTCCTGTTTTCCCAGAGGTGAGTTAGCAAGGAGTGGTGAGAGGTTAGGACCTCTGATATGGGGGATCCTCCATTGGGATGGGTGTGTCAGGAACAAACAGGATACAGTACTCCTCAGAAAGAGAATTCTGTTACTTCTCATTTATTCAACCCTGCTCTTTGAAAGAGGAGCCACTTTTTTTCATCCTTTCCTGTTGTACTGCTTAAAATGGTGCACTGAGGAGAGGACTTTACAGGCACTGATGTGATGATGACTAATGAATGTACACATGTTCAAAGCCATCGCCAGTGGTCTGATCAATGATGGGGGACACAATACTCTGGAGTTCTCAGTGCCGTCAGCCACATATCTCAGAGCTTCCACAACATAGCAAGGGAATAGTTTTCAAGTAGTAACTTCCTTGTGTGAATCCCCAAATCATCTCCGGTATGAGTGGCTAGGAGAGCAGCAATGAAATGGAAGGATAAATGGGGTTGGTAGGGAGCAGATATAAGGACATGTCCACAGACAGGTCTGAAAGAATAAATGCAACATTATGATCATTCATCCATTCAATAAATATTTACCAAGTGCTTATGAAACCCAACCCCTGTTCTAGTGATCCAATAGTAGGCAGAGCCAACTTTCTCACCCTGTTGACCTATCATGTTGTTTTGGGTGACAGCAAATATAAGGTAACAAAATAAATAAATAACATGCAGTTATTCCAGGTAGTGTCAAGTTCTATGAATGAGATAAAAGCTGGAAAGGGGACAGAGAGGAGTATAGCTGTTGAGTGCCATTTTTCCAGCTTGGTTACCATGGAAGTGAGAGCAAGACATTAATTAGTATCACAAACAGAAAACATTTTATTCAGTGAGAAGAATGACTAAGTTCAAAGGATTATAGGAAAACTTAGTCACTGGAATCATGTGACATATACCCAGAATAGTTTTGTTAATACATGTAAAATATAAAATTTTCATCGAGAATTTCTACTTCTTACAAAACACATGCATGCACACTCATACACACACACTCACATGCACACACACACACACACACACACACACATATGCGTGCACCTTTACCTAGTAGTTTGGTACTGCAACTCATGATAACTTATGACAGTTGTAAGGTGAAGCCATGGAAATATCAAATTCAGAAGAGGAGATTGCGCCAGACCTCTCAAATCTCCTTTAAGCCCAGTGGTTTTACTCAGATTCTACTTCTCTGATAAGCAAAGAGGATTAGCTAACTGTGCCGAGTGGTCCAAGGGTCTCGCTGACCATTCATTAAAGGTTTTATTCTCACTTCCTATAGAGAGTGTAGAAAGTAAGCCAGGCATGGTTACACAGAGAAACCCTGTCTTAAAAAAACAAAAACAAAGGAGAAAGAGAGAGAGAGAGATTGTAGAAAGTAACCACTATTGTCACAATTATTAATTCGCAACAGAACCTCAACAGTGTCTCCTACCACAGAGTAAGAGCCTAACAAACACTCAATGAATGAACAAATAATGCTATTAATTTTATGTGTCTGGCTCCAGGAACATTAATAAGGAAAAGAAGAGAGGGAAGGATAGATTAAAGTGTCTCTGAGGACCAATGCAGTCCTAATTTCAGGGTAGAGCAACACCTCCTGAGGATTCATACTCTATGTGTATTTCAGGAGCTCTTGCTGAAATTCAGAAACTCCCGTGGAGGTCCAAATACCTTAGTCACACCTGAGTATCATTTGCCTTAATCTTGCAATTGGTAGTAGCTATTCAGACTGAAATCTGAAATGTAATTGCGGGTATGAGCATGGAGAAAGGTTATCTTAATGAACTTAGAAGTCTGTGGAGAAGCTCGCATTGTGGTATGGTCGGTAAAAGTGCTCACCACGCCAGCCTGAGGACTTGGGTTCCATCCACACAATCCACGGTGAAAGGAAAGGCCAGACTCAGGAAAGCTGTCCTCTGACTTCCACACAGGTGTCCATCGGCACAGGCCTAGAAGCATGTACACACAACAACAAGGACAACAACAACAGTCATAGACTTTGTAGAGCAGGGTATTCGTGCAGACTGAAGTTATTCTATTCAGACATAAAACCCAAGCTAGGAAATCACCCAAAGTGTCTGGATTACTTTGTCTCACAAAGACCTATTCAAAGCGCGAGCAAATAAAGAGACAAGGGAATTGAACGGAAAGGAGGGTAGGAGTTTGTCGAGGACCAACTCAGGGGCTGAAGAGGATAGGATATGGACTTCAATCAAGTCTACCATTTTTACCCACTGCAGGAGTAGCAAGTTTTTTTTGTTTTTTTTTTTTTTTTAAGAGAAAGATGGTGAACATTTTAGGCCTTGTGAGCTAAATATTCTTTGATTCAACTTCTTAACCATGCCAATGAAATGTTAAAACAGCCCAAAACAGCAAGTAAACAAATGAACATAGGTCTGTATCAATTCATTTACGAACTCTCTGATATGAATTTCACATACCTCCCATATGTAATGAAATACTTTTCTTCTTTGTATCTTCACTTGATCATTGAGAAACATGGAACTCATTCATTGTTAGAAGGCAACTCCTGACCCTGTACATTCTACTCTCATGGCCTGAGAAACTGTAACATGACATCCCCATAGCAAGGATAGTGTGGTTACTTAAAAAGTGGATCTGAAGGAAAGTAGGGATTTGGGAGCAATTCATGTATAGATTGAAGTACAGTCAAAGAATGATGTGGCTCCAACACGCCAGGAAAATGTCATCTTTCTGTTAAGTCTACTGTTCTTTCCTTCTTTTTTTTTTTTAACCCATATCACACTTTCTATAATGTTGAGTGCCTGGAATAACTTTATAATCCTTCAAATTCTAGAAATCCAGTTTAGCCCTGTCACCTCTCACCCAGTCCCGTCAGATTTCCATTCCCTCAGTAGATTTGTTACTTGCTTCATTGCTACAACGAAATACCCAACAAGAAGCAACTCAAGGGGAGAAGGTTGTTTTACATTTCAGTTTACATTTCACAGGAATGCAGTCCACCATGGCATGTGCTGTCCACCAGGGCAGCAGGGGCAGCAGGCAGCTGGTCACCTGGCACTCACAGTCAGGAAGTAGGGACTGAAGAATGACTGCATTTAGCTTGCATTTTCCTTTTATTCAGTCTGGGAACCCAGTCCATGGAATTGCTTCACTCATATTTAGGGAGGGTCTCCCACCTCAGTTAACATAATCTAGATAACTCCTCACAATATGCTCAGAGCATTACTTCTTCGGTAGTTATTCTTGGACATATCAAGTTGACAATTAAGATTAGTCTTCCCACACATACATACATACATATACATACATGCATACACACACCTTTTGATAATGAATAAAATAAAACAGGAAGAAATGTTGTGATTACATGTGTGAAAATGACAGACTCCTATTTTCATCTCTCTTTCTCTCTCTCTTTCCACCCCTATATCACTTCCTATTGACTGAGGGCAACTGAATACAGAAAATAACAGATGCCTAAATAACAAAAGGAAATGAACTGAACTCCTGACTTCGACTGCCAGTGTAAGGAACCTAGAGTTACTGTCCCAGCCTACCAATATGAAAGGTGAAAACACTGAAAACCAACATGACTTATTAGCACAATAAGAGAAATGAGGTTGAAGAAGACAATGACCCCTCCCTCCCCCCAGTGGGGGAAATGATGACAGGAATGCTCCTGAATGGAATAATGAATAAACTTCACTTCCCTAATTTTTTTTTCAATCTGCAAAAGATACTGACTTGTCAAAAGAATGAAAAGATAAACCACAAGCTGGAGAAAACATACTTGCCAAAGAATGGCTCAAATCCAGAAAACTGACAACACCAAATGCTGGCAAGGGTGTAGAGCAACGGGAACTCTTATTCATTGCTTGTGGGAATGTGAAATGCTGCAGCCACTCAGAAGATAACTGCTTGGCAGCTTCTTACAGAACTAATTATACTCTTACATTGGGATCCAGCCATCACACTACCCAGTATTTCCCCAACCCATCCTGAAAGTATTTTTCTTTTTTCATAATTGCCAAAACATAGACACAAACAGGAAGTGCTGCAGTAGGTCAGTCGGTAAATGTTATACATCTAGATAATGGAGTACAAACAATCAATGATAAATGGAGTGAGGGGAGACCTAAAGGCATATGATACAATGAAAGAAGCCAACACAAAAAGACTGCTTACTGCATGACTACAACTGTGTAGTACTGTGAAAAAGGCAAAACTATGAAGGCAAATCAAATATTGGGAGTTACCAGGAGTTGGGGAAAGGAAAGGATGAATAGGCAGAGCCCAGAGGATCTGTAGGATACTGAAAATATTCTGATGTTATAAGGGAAGATACATGTCACTATGTCTGTCCAAAGCCATAGAATGCACTGAACAAAGAATGAAGTCTACTGTAAATCATGGGTTTGAGTGATGAGGATGAGCCTATGTGGGGAAAAGACCAAGCCATTCTGTTGTGGGACACTGGCAATAAGGAAAGTTGGAGATATGTGGGAGATAGGGGATATTAGATTCTGCATACTTCCTATGTTTTGCAATGAACCTAAAATTGCTATAAAAAATGAAGTGTTTTTAAAGCAAGAAAATAAATATATTAATTTAAGGAAAAGTGTGTTTTCCTGTCTTTCTATGTTATATGTTATTGTCAACAGAAAGCCTGGACTAACTACATGGTGCAAGAAACAACTCCATCCCATCTTTCACATCTACACTACAAAGAGAACAATAGGGCATCACATCTTCCCTTGTTCGGGGAAGTTTCTTTCACACATCAGATCTCTTTCTATTCTCCTGGAAAGTGGTCATGGTTGCCTTCCCTGTAAGGAGGATTGGAAGATAAATTTGCTGAATGCCAACATGCTCAGCTAACACTTGAGGTATGTTTGTTCGTGAATAACCGATGTTTCTGTTGTGCCATTTATGGTTTGGAGAGATGCTGAGCTCCTTCTGTTTTTCCCATCTACTCTTGCATCACCTGTGGAAAAGATAAAAGATGCCAACCAAGTCTTGACAAAACCCATAGCTGCTTCTCTGGACGGCTTCTCACGCTTCCCTTGCGTGACCAGGGCCTTTCCTGGTTACTGGTCTCAGAATTCAGTCTCCTCCCCCATTCCTCCTCCTTCCTCACCTTTTTCCATTCCTACTCCAGCTCCACATCAGTGGTCTTCTATGTAACTAGAGACCTTTCAGACTGACCAGACTACAGACACCTCCAACCTGATGGTCTTTTAGAATGGGTCTTGCATCCATTTCTTACAACAACTTCACATCTCAGTCTGGCCCTTACAATCTGTTTATTTCCGGCAAACATGGTGTACCTGAGGTACAGATATTGATCCATTTGGATCCCAAAGCCGGCTTTAAAATAATCAAAGAAAAGTCATAAGTGCTGAGAAAGATGCTCTTGTTTCCTTTATTTTCTGCTTTTGTTTGTTTCTTTTAAGAAACACATTTTGTCTCATGTGCATGAGGCCCCCGATACAATCCCAAGTACTGGAAAAAAAAAAAAGAAACTATTTTAGGGCTGTGAAGATGGCTCAGTGGGCTAAGTACTTGTGCAAGTGTGAGGGGCTGAGTTTGGATTAACAGAACCTATGTAGAACTGGGTGCGGTTGCATCCATCTGGGTCCCGAGCTCTCCTTGGGCAGGATGGGAGGCAGACTTGGGAGAATTCCTGGAACTTCAAATGTCAGGTAGCCTGGACACAACAGTGAACATGACATCCTGTCTCAAACAAGGAGAAAAGTAAGGGCCCACATCTGAGGTTGTCCTCTGACCTCCAAATACGTACTGCAGCTCACACAAACACATATTATTCAGCTTTCACACACACAAGCACACACACAATAATTAATAACAATAGTAATAGTAATAATAATAATAAAAGAAAGGAAGTTTTAAATAAAAATTTAAAAGCTAAAGCATCGTATATTTAGGCATTCTAGTAAGCCAGTGATAATGTCATTATATTTTATTGATGTACAAATATAAAAGAGAAAAAAGCCTATTATTTGGACAGCATTCAGTAGTGAGCCATGGATAAGCATCAAATGCCCAATGCAGGCCTGGCTCTTCCTTATGGAAGAGAGAAATATGTACCATTACCTTAGTCATCCTCCTCCACTTGGAAGTAGCATTTTATGTTATTGTACAAGGTATTTTTAAATGTATAATAGAATCATTGCTTTAATGGAAAGAAGAGACAGAATCAGGGAAAAGGTCCCCCCCCCACACACACACACTCTGAAACTTATCCTCTCCTAAGATGAAATTTCTTATTCTAGAGTTAGAGTGTGGCACCCATAAAATGTGCTTCTTGTTGGATGGTTCAGTTCATGCACGGCAGAAAGCATGACTCCTCAGAATCCCATCTTGTGCGGTAGATAACTGCCGAGTCCACCGAGGCTACCATCTCTCCTTGAACTTGCCTCCATCTTATTGGTCCAGGTATCTTCGTTCACCATCTGGCTATGCTTCGCTGCGTTCAAGAAATTGCAAATAGAACATATGCAATGGGTGGAACTCATGTTACTGAATAGTTGAACTTGGCAAATCAACCTCCGGGAAAGGGTCTGAGTGTTGTGGTTCACTCTTACAGCATCTTTTCCTCTGCTTCTGCCTACTCCAAAGAACTTCTCCGAATGCATTACTCCTTAAGTAATAACTCGCTCCTTTGAGTCCGAGTTATATCCCTTGATGATAATCCTGTGTTGAGACTGGCCTTGAGGCTACCTAGATGATTTTGTTTACATTTATTTGATTTAGATTTATACCTTCTGCAGACATGGAAGAGCATCGCAGAATGGCTTCTGGCGATGTGTGTTCATAACCCAGTTTAAACAGCTCCTCCACTTGCTAGCAGGCATTCGACTGCAGAAGCAGCTGGGTGTTGGTTTTGTCTGTGCCCAGTGTAGCATGTGATGGAAACATGAGTGAGTGAGCATACAGTTGGCATGCAGAGGGCAGAAGGTGGGGTGGGAGTAAAAAAAAAAATCATATACCTTTGACTGAGCTTGTTTTTCAAGTCATCTGTTCCACATCTCTCTAGTCTGGAAACAAGAATCATCTTGCTTAGAATAATTCCAATGTTATGATACCTACTAATGCCAACTTGTTGGTGTCATTTTGTTTAATTTTGGTGGTACTGGGGTTTGAACCCAGGGTCTCGGTTAACACTCCACCCCAGTGCTGTCTCCTGCTCACACTGCTGAGTTTTTTTTTTAACATTTATTTATTAATTCAAGTTACATCTCCATCACAGCCCCCTCCCTCCTCCACTCCTGGTCCCACCCTCCTGCCCTCTACCCCCTCTCCCACCTATCCTACTCCCCTGGTGTGGGGTGCCCCCACCTATCAGCCCCCCTCAGTTCATTAGTCCCATGAGGGCTAAGAGCTTTTTCTTACTGCTGACTTCTTAAAGTTCACATTTGTATATGTTAGATGGTTTAAAGAAGGAGTTTCTTGAAGAAGGTGGTATCTGGTTTTTTGTTTTTAGAATTCTTATGTATGTGTGGGGAGAAATGAAGACGAGATCATGAAAGCATTTGGCGAGAATTGCTCTTTGGGGTTTTTATCATGACGACTGAATGGAGTGTTACTTTCCTCACCTCCACTGTGGTGTTCTGAAAGTCCACTGTGAGTCTATCTGAGAAACAGTCTCAGAGAGAGCAGGATGAGAGGCGAAGAAAGTGTCTATCATCAAAGAAATGGGGAAAGGAATGATAGATACCAAGATCAGAGAATGGAAGGAATATATGGGAGAGAAAAAATGGGAGCTGAGGGACTGAGAATAGATAACATGTGGCACATATAAATAATGAAAAAGACAAAGCATGGATTTCAAAGACACTGTTTTCAACATTATTAAACAAATGTGAAGAACTAAATGATGGGAACCATCAAAACTTACCCTGTCTTCTTAATACAAGAAGGGAATAACCTCAGCTAGAAGCTTCTCTGCTGCCAAAGACTAAAGTCTATTAGAAAGCAGAAATCATACTAGAAATATACAGCGCTATCATCATCATCATCATCATCATCATCATCATCATCATCACAATTTCCTCCATGGACTGCTAATTGGGAACAGGCACAACATTGACTTCCTCATTGTCAGGAGATTTAATATTATCTCAGCCCTTACCCAGCTTAAGAGAGATCTCCATTTCTTAGCACATATGCTATCATTCACTGAGAAGGTCTAAAAGGAGCACTGTAAGGTCAAGTCCAGCTAGTCTAGGGTGGCAGAGCATCAGCATCCAGAATCAATGATCACTGGACAAAAAGGTTCAGTACTGTTATCTGTCATGACTCATAGGTTTTCTAGGGAAAGAGTGGAGCAAATTCTCTGGGCCCTTGTCAAATGGCCCATCAATGTAACGAGGCTAAGGCAAACAAATCATTGTCTTCTGTCTGTGTTCAGTGATGACACTGTCAAACATGAAAGCAGTTAATATTTCTCCCTGAGCTCTGGAGTGGCTTGTGGATAGAAAAAGGAATGGCTGTGGCTAACAGTAAATGGCAACAGTCAATTGAGACTGTGGCTGGATTATGCTTGATGAAGATGGTTCACAGCCCTATAGATCCTGAAATCCAACAGTGTCTTTTGAAATCCTGATGGTTCCCAATGCCTTGGTAAGCCCGTTCTGCAGAGGTATTAAAACAAGCACCCTCCTTTTGGTGTTGGTTACTTTTCTAGTGTGATACTTCCTTTGCTACCATTCAGGCCTTTGGGGACTAGTCAATTATGAAATGAGACTATGTGTTATCAGTGACAATACTTAAGGGTCCCGAGGATGGAGGCTAGGGTCATGATTAAATAAATAACCCTTGAGTAGTGTCATATTATAAATGTGCCCCCATGGAAGAAATGTTTACTTGTCTATAAATTTTGTGTCTGATACATTTCCTCTGACATACCCTATCTCTTTATTCTTCCCTGTTTCATCAATCCTGCTACATCACTTTTCACTGCCTCTACCCCACTCCACTCTCCAATTTGCTCAGCAGCAGCATCTGTGAAAGACTTCCGACTCAATAGTAAGATAGTAGTATCTACGGCCAGCAGTGCTTAATAAAATCTTAGTCCTCTAAGGACAGGGCTCGGTCCAATAAAAGCAGCATATAGAGATCGGCTTCTGAGTACAGGAACCAAAGAAACCAGGATCAGAAATAGACTAAAGAATAATGAAGGTAACGCCTCACAAAAACTATGTGACTTGGTAAAGGAAGTAAAACTTCCGTGTCAGAGACACCGAGGTAAAAACTTCATATCAGTCACTTACACCTTGAGTGACTTCAAGAAAGTCATTGTGTATATCTGAACTTTAATTTTCTTGCCTATAAATGGTGCATAATAAAATTTAATGTAAATGTTGTAAATTACACATATTATGTCTATAGATCCCAAATCTTAATGGTATCTTTTGAAATCAGCACACACCTTATTGCTCTGAATTTCAAAAAGTCAATGATAAATATATCATAGATGCAATTATTTTATCATTATTGTCATCATCACTGAGGACAAAGATGTAGATATCAAGCTTATTTGGAAAATCTAAAAAAAGAGATGTACATTTTTAAAACTTAATAAACAAATAAATCAAGAGTCTGTATGACAGTGATCTGAGGATTCCTAGGGAGTATGACATCAAAGTTGGGCTATTGTTCACACTGGCCCCAGTCACAAGATATGTCATTGAGACCAGTTTACTCAGAGATAGGAGGCAGGTTATCTTCTCTAACAGTAGATAAGGTCTGGATATATTCTGACCTCCCCAAACTCTGTATTGACTATGTGGTACCAAGTCTGATGGACATCTCTCCATGTTGACTCCATCTTCCTCTTCTAGGATGTTGCCTCTGTGACCATAAGACAAAGCAGGAGTACCACTTCTCCTCAGCCCTGGGAAAGTGCTAAGCATTGTTAAACCACTCTTCCAATCTGTTAAAAATCATTATTAGTCTTAATGATATGTTGTGTAAGTTTATATTGCAAGCATTCAAGCATTCCTTCAGATGCTTATTTTATTGCAAATAAGAAAAGATATTGGCAGATAGGGTAATGCATCTCCCCAGTGGGCAGCTAGCTATTACACTCTCCCAGCTATCCTGGCTGTCATGGGCAAAGAGACTGTAAGCCAGATTACCCTTATGGAAAACATCAGCCTGCGTGAACACTCTGATATGACTTAAGACAGGGGATCTGTCTTCCCTGTACTTCCCAGATTAATGTAGTTCCTAATCCTCATCACAGAAGATTTTTTTTGTTTACAGTAGATGGCACTTAATACATCCATAACCATTCAAATTACAGAGGATAAGAGACTGTGGAATACTGAGACCTTAAATGGGTATCTATACCACAATTCCTCCCACCAGGCTCAGGGATCATCTTACAAGAGGAGGCAGAAAGACTGTGGAGGACTCCGGTGAAGCAGTATTTTCTGGATATGACAGGCCTATTGTACACATGAATACACAATGGCTGTGGCTGCATGCAGTCCTACACAAGATCAAGTCAGATAACAAGTTAAATATGGACAGAGAGGAGTTCATGAAGTCCCAACCCTATTTGAGGTGCTATTGATGGAATGTGTCATTGGGTAGGTTGCCCATGCGTCAGTAGATGGCCCCATGTCTACACACATACCCTGTAATATTGACCCGATTCAGTGATTTTAAGAGCTGAGTACATGACTTTGGGTGGAAGATCTGGAGAAAAGTACTTGGGAGGAGTTTCTAGAGGAAGGAGTGAGAAGTAGATTTATCAAAACACATTGTGTACATGTATGAAATTCTCAAAGTGAAAAGGAAAACATGATATGAAGGACACACCTAGTTGCCCTAGCTCCTGAAAGCACAGCTGTACTCTTCGGAGCAGTTTGCAGTCCACAGAGTTGTAGTTATCACAAGTCTTGGTAAACTCTACATGACTTCCATCTTTGTCAGAGCAAGAGCATGACTCCTGAAAGCCTAGCTGGAGGACTATTATGACTAGGGCTATAGAGGCAAGGCTGCAATTGGTCTGAACACGAGCCTCAACAGGTCTAATTTGTACTAAGAGGCAGAGATATGGTTGGTATGTTTGGTTCAAAACAAATGGTTTCAAATGATCCAAACACCCCTTCTCAGGCTACACAGCAGACTGATCATACTTCCCCTGTAGGAGACTCTCTTGAGGTGCTCTTTCTGGTGTTGCAACATTGGGCCTATGAGAGATTTTGATTTCTTAAAAACCCAGTTATGTTATGTGAATGTGTTTTTGTTTTAATCCAAGGTGTGAGATATGTGGCTGGTTCAGATTATCCACAGGCGCTGTGATTTGTTTCACTTTTACCAGCTGCAGATAGTTTATGTTTAGAATTCCTGGGGACTCTTGACAGAGTATAAATGTGATGGTCCCTAGGGGACCTGTGATGGTTGCTGCTCCCTCTGCTACTGGTCCCTGCTGGTGCTGATTCCTCCTTTTGCTGTTTCTGTTTGCTGAATTGCTTAATTGCTGGATGGCTGGATTGCTGTTTGCTGGATTGACGGTTAGAGATATCCTGATGACAAAGATTAGAGTTGCCCCCAAGGAACCTGATATCCCTAATCAGTGGGAGGTAGTTTAAAGAGATCCACATCCCCTTTTCCTTCTAACCTTCTTTCTCTCCTACCTAGTTGAAAGGGATAGGGGTGGAGAAGGGTGGTAGATAAAAGAAAGCAACCAAAAACTAAAGTAACCAAAAAGGACAGTTACAGGTCTGATGAAAGTTTTCTTTCCAATGGTCTTTTCTCTCCTGCTTTTAGAAGTGTGCACTGAGTAGGCAACACAAAGAAAGAAGCAGTGGATAACAGTAGAGCTGCACTGTAATGGCAATGGCAGCAGAGCTGCCATGGCAGGGACAGTTGAACAGTCACCACAAGGCCAGGCTTCTAAAAGCAAGGCAGCCGGGCCTTTGACAGTTCAAGGAATCCCGAATAGTTTAAGGTGGATCGGGGAGGAGGGAGAGTAGCAGAAGTAGAGAAAGCACAGAGAGCTTACACTTAAGATATATAAAGAACTAGAGAAGAGACACTGAAGGCCCTGGTCACTGGAAGAGTTCCAGAGAGCTGTCACATACTAGGGCCAAGATCTCAGACTATGGTTTAAAAGCTGGAACAGTCTGGTGCTGAGGAATCTAATGCTTAAGCCAACCTGGAACCACAACAGCTACAAGCAAGGGCTAAGGAACCACATCCTAGGGCTGCTTACTAGCCCTAATAGCTGAGGGTCCTGATACCTGGGATCTAGACAAGGACTGTAACATTAAGAGTTCCTCCTCCATCTATTATCCCCACCCACCTACTGCTGTCATTCATTGCTGCCAAACATCAAGAGAAACACAACCAGCCCAAGATCAACACTTGAAACACTCTTGCTTGCCTTGCCAGGGTCTCAGGGCCCTATCTCATGCAAAGTATCAGTAACAAATGTAAACTAAAGAGCAGATCATAGAATCTGGTCCTCTTGGCAACAGACCCAAACTCAGTTATCTGAAAGAAGGGCTCTTGGTGCTTCATTTACTGAACTGTGACGATACAGCTAGAGAGAAAAATCTCATCCGAAAATGATGGAGGGGCTGTAAAGGAGAAAGTCAAAGAGAAAGGAAGAGGCAACTAGCCTCTTATGTCAAACACATAACTTGCTTGTTTGCTGTTTTTGACATAGGGTTTTGCTATGTAGCCCAGGCTGGCCTCAAAATTATGGCAATCCTTCTTCCTTAGTCTCCACAGACTTCCTCACTTAAGAAGGTAATGTTGACTTTGCCAAAATGAACAATGAATGACCTTGGCCAAGAATCTAAACCCTTCTCTTTCTCTGTGAAAATGGAAATGCATTAGTCTGGACTGAACTAAGCATTGTATTGGCTTTTAAGCACAGGAAAGCCACTATGCTTTTGAAGGGGATTATGAGATAGCTGAAGATTAATGTAAGTGTTCAACATTTATTTCCTTCTACATGCCTAGCATTGTGTTAAGTGCCAGTTTTTACATTAATTACCTCACTTAATCTTCATGGCAACCCCATGAGGGCAGGTGCGTCACCACCTCCATCTGACAGAGGATAGATTTAACTATCTGTGGAAGAGTTAAGTCATGGCCTCAAGTCCTTGGACTGAAAAAATAATAGAAGTGATGGGCATTCAATATTGTTGTCTGAACGCCCTTACCCAGTAAAGTTCACTTAAACACCTGTGAGGTCCCAGACACTGAGCAGAGTACAAAGAGATTGGTATGATTAAAAACAGGCACTCACTCTTTACTTTCCATATGCCAAGAAGGTGGATGGGAAATTACTTGCACGAGTTGTCCATGTTTCATTTCTGTTGCTTTGACAAATACTGTGACTCCCCCCCCCTCAAAAAATCAACTGAAGGAATAAAGGGTACATTTGTTTGTTTGTGTGTTTATTATTCCTGGATTTCCTCTGACAATTCAGGTTACAGTCCATCATTGAGGAAAAGTCCAAGTAGGAACTCAAGGTAAAAATTTGAATGTGCGCTTGCTTGCTATTCCACACAGCATTATCTCAGACCGAAGAATTCATTTCATACTCAGAGAAGGGTAGCAGGAACCATGGAAGGTGTTGCTTGCTGTCTGGCAGGTAGGTTTATTTATGCTGAGCTAGCTTTCTAACAGTTTAAGATCACTACATAAGGGATGGTGCTGTCCACTCTAAGACAGGTCCTCTCACAGAAATTAATAGTTGAGACTGCCCCAACATAGGCTCTCACAGGCCAATCTGATCTAGGTTCTTCCTGAACTGGGATCCTCTTCCCAGATAATTCTGTTATGTCTTTGATGGGCCCAACCAGAACACAAATCAATATGTGCTCAAATAGTAGCAAGAAAAGGATAAAAGGAAGAGGTACATGTCCATGGTGAGCCCTCAGCTGGGATTTAAGCGAAGCTGAGACTGAAGACAAGAACATAAACAGCATGTGTAGAAGTCCTATGCAGGAGGCAACAAAAGAACTATGAGGGATGGGAGAATGAGTATGAATGAATAGAGAGGAAAGGAACACTCAATAAAGGTGAAGTTGGAAAAGAGCCAGGACTGGGCTCTACAGAGCCTTGTGGGCAGAAACACATGGAGCTACCAATGGAGGCACAAAATGTCCTCTTTATATTGCCAGTGGTCAAACAGGACCTTAAAGAAAGTGGAGGGAACAGAAAAAGCTGCTCCTTCTCCAGAGCATTCATCTAATTGTAGGCAATTAATAAAGAGGTAAAAATACATGTTTAAAAAAGTTCCCATGAAGACCTACAAAGGGCTCCACCAGGCTTCTAAGATGCTTTACCAATGGAAATCTGTCATTACCAGTTTTCACTCTTCAAAAGCAGTTAAGAGAGAAACAGGAGAACTTTCTGTACTCAGTGTGGTGGCTACCGAGAGCAAATGTGCTTACATCAGACACACCCATGCCTCTCTGCAAAAGCTCTGCCCTGCACATCATTGGAGTTTTATGTGATGCATGGGAAGTTTCTCTTTGTTAAAGATCCTAGGCCCTTTTAGATATATATGTCCTCCTAGGAGAAATATATCAACAAAGAAGGCAAGTGAAAGGAAGTCTCTTTTCTGTGCGATCATCATCTCAGTGAGAACTACAGCATAGGAGGGAGGGCTGGGGTGTCTCGAGTTTGCAACATTTTTAAGAAAATCAGAAAGATTGTGCTATGTGCTTGAACATTGCATTTTGACTTCAAGAATGTTCACAAGTTTTTCTACTTGAAAAGTTTCTTTAGAGACATAAGGAACTTGAGTTCAGTCCTCCAAATCTCAAAAAAAATCAAATCTTTTCTCATGGGTCTTAAGAGAACTAAGAATGGAAAGGATGCCAGGAACTTTCTAGAAAATGGGTCTTCAATACTTGTTGGGCCTTTTATAACAGAACAAACTCAGATCAAGGCCACTGTCATTATCCCAATATATCCCCTTCACAAGTTCATAGAAAGCACGTTAGAACGTTCTTTAGAAAGCATGATTGATGTTTGTGAGTCTGGCCTCCATCAACCATCCTACTTTCTTCTCTCAATTCTTCATCATAATGTATATGGTAACATAAAAAATATTTTCACAAGTCCTTCCAAATTCTGCACTCTAATAGGTGAAGCTCAACTTTTCTCCTTTCAAATGTGGTTAGAATTCTTACTCTAGTTCCTAAAAGTGGTCCATGGTAGAAGTGACAGAACATGGGTCTCTTCTGTGGAACACTCATTCTGGGAGGGGAAGCTGGCTACCATGCTGTGAGAAGACTTTGGCATCAATGTGGAGTTGACGATATGATGAGAAAGAGAGACCTCTCACTTACGACCATGTGGTGCCACTTTAAAGCAGGTTCTCCAACATTAGTTAAGACTTTAGAGACAAACACAGGAAATATCACTAGTTACCCTGCACCATAACCACCCAGAGCTTAGCCATTCAAAATTAAAATTCCTAGCTCATTCAAATCCAGATAATAAAGGTTTATTAATTTAAACTTTTAAATGTTGGTATGTTTTACATTGCAGTAAATAACTGATGAAACATACACTAAAAGTAAAATTTCATTACTACTTGCTAAATTTACTGGAATATAATCTCCTTGTAGAAAACAATCATGTCTGTTTGTCCCCTTATTGGAATCTCAGTGTTTGGCATAAAGTCAATATTTAGTATACATTATTGATGAAATAAATGAAAAAAGGCCTTACCTTAGTACATAACTAATGTCACATTGTTCACTTGGTACTTATTTTCCCACTTAATTCTCACAGTTTTGATTAAAAGGTGCATTTATTATTCTTATTTTGCAAAGGCAATCTGAGGCATAGTGAGGTTACATTGCTGTTTCCAAATCTCCATAACCCCACATCTCTGGATGTTTGTGTGTCAACTGCACAATCAGGCAGAGACACATACCCCCCGAACTTCTCAGAACTCTGAAAATGAGGCCACAGAGTGACAGATCCTCTCATGCAGAAGTAACAAACAAAGGCTTCCACAGACAACTGAAGATCAAGCCAATCCCATGGCTCAGTATGGCCTGTTCTTAGGGCTCATGTACTTGAGGCTTGGTGGTCCATGTGACAATGTGAGAGGAGGTGGAAACTTTGGGAAATGAGGTCCAGTTGGAGATGAGTTGGGGTGGGTCCCTGAAGTCACTGATCTCAGAAGGAATTCATGCTGGTCTCACATACAGATTATGAAGCCTCATCTCTATAGTGGGCTTCTTCTGTTCTTGACTATTTCCCTTCCCATGCTTCAGCCATTTTGTGATGTAGCTAAGGTAGCCCTCACCAGAGGCCAGGCAGATGGGCAGCCTGATACTTTACTTTGCAAATTGTGAGTTACATAAACCTTGTTTCTTTGTAAAGCAGTAGGTATTTGGTTATAGCGAGAAAAACAGAACAACAATGCTGGTTAGGGTGGGGTGAGTCATGTCCATCTCCAAAGGTAAAAGAATGGGCAAGATTTGGCACAAGATAAATGGAAACATGCCATCATCCCACTCCCTCAGCCATCCCTTTCCCTCCCCTGGTTGTTTCAGACCAGTTTCAGCCCCACTACAGGAAGCAAGGCTGGAGACTGGTTCAGAGCAGGGACTACCTGTCTATATTTCAACAGATGTCCTAAAGCTACCTGGACTCTCCAAACCCAGCCCCACTGCAGATTAATTCATCAGGCTCCAAGGCCCTGATGGGAAAACGCTGAGTCCTGAAAGCAAGGTTGCAAGAGACTCAGCTTCCAAATCAATGGCTGAGAAGCATGTAGTGAATACCAGCCACGTGTGTGCATGATGAACTATGTGGTCTTGGTCATAAGCCACTTTAGACTTTGCAAACAAAACAAGAATATTCTGGAAGTGCTGACATCATAAATTGAGTTTGATAGTTCCCCTTCATGCTGTTTTAGAGTTCATAACTCCATTTTATCAAGTGTTGTGATGCTGGGATGAGATAAACCTGGCAATAACATTTTCAATCTTTGTCCTTATAACTCTGCCTAATCCTTCCTTTAGAATAGTGTGTGTGTGTGTGTGTGTGTGTGTGTGTGTGTGTGTGTGAAGATTCAGTTTGAAATAAAATAAAATAAAATTCTAAGAGATTATACAGCTCATGGTAGAATTTCAAGGTAATGAATTTTTATATTTTCTCTCAATAAAAAGGCTATTTTCCACTGAGAAGAAGAATGAGGACTACATAAACTATTTGCTTAACATCTGAGTCAATTTTGGGTAATAATAACAATGCAAAGGACGATCATTGTATGCTATCAAGTTAAAATGCATGTTAGCAAACACAAAGAATTGTATTCATCTGCAGAAAAGATAAGAATTAGGGACCATTAAATATTAACAATAAGTCCTCCTTCCTTTTGTTTTCTCCTCCCTCTATCACTTCATCTTTCTTTCCTCCAATTTTATGTTGCAGTCACTGTCTTCATCTTCAGGAGTTCTGAGATATTTGCACTATGATTTGGTTTACAGTCAGTGAGGTAAACAAATAATTGGAAAGGTCATGTATGTATATGTATGTATATGTATATATGCATATACCTCCATATATATGTATATATATGGTAAAAATGTATAGATATTCTAAGAATTTGCTTTGTGATCATAGACCTTAGTACAAGCCAGTTTTTTGTTTGTTTGTTTGTTTTTACTTATTATCTATCTTAAGGAGATTTTGTCTTTCCTTTAAGTTTCTGTGTCCCTGGGGTGGTGACAACAGTATAAACTTCATATGACAAAGGAGGGATTGATAGGATGATGGAGAAATGAAGCACTGGGCACAAAACTCCCACAATAAGCAATCAATAAATGATCACCATGCCACCATTATCATAGAAGGCATAGTGGGAGTCCAGATGAAATCAACAGGCTCGTGAAGATCAAAATCCAAGAGTTGATTGTCGTCTGGGGAATGCTTAACTGGTTATAATAACTTATTAGCATAGTCAATGTTGATACATAGCTAGCCAGTCATCAGGTAATACCTTCCATTATTATCATAAGTTTCCAGATTATGAACCAGCCAACTCCCCTCTAAAATGAGAAGGTTGCCACCCCCCCCCAGAAGCTTTCACCACACTCACACCTGTTACTGCTCCAAAGAACTCTGAGATGGCCTCCTCCGTACACATGTCACTCACTGAATCTCAAATCAACTCACAGGATCCCACTGGACTCTCAGAGCCATGGTATATCACATGCCCCCCTTCCTTCATTTTCTCCTTTTGCTGTCCATCCTCCTAGAAAATATAATTACTACCATAATCAAAAGAAATGGTTGAGTTTCATTTTCTCAAGAGGTAGCATGGTGTGATATGGTGTGACCCTTGAGATTAAGTCAGAACTGGATAACCCCATAAACCATGAGCAAATAACTCATACTAACCTCTGCCTGTCCTGAGGCTTTCACATAGCTTGGAAATAGCTATGTCATAGGTTCCTTGTGGAAGTGAAATGAAGGTCATGTACCAAGATAACTGTTTTATTTACTTTGTCATTGCTGTGACAAAATACCTATGAGAAACAACTTATGTAAGGAAACATTTATTTGGACTATGGCTTTATAATTCAACCCCTGTGCAGGGGAAGGCATGCCTGCAGGAGTGTGTGGCAGAGACTATTCACATTATGGAAGAGCAGGAAGCAGAGGGCATTTGGGATTTTAATGGCTCTCCAATAGTGAGCCTCTTCCTCTAGCTAGAACCCACCTCCTTGGGTTTTACAGCTTTCCAAAAAAGGTATCACCAGATTGGGGGTGGGGGGAGATGAACCTGTAGGGGAATTTTCAGATTCAAACTGTAACAGTTGCTGAGTAACCCAGACATGGCTCCCTTGTAATAAATGTTGGTTTTCTCTATCAAAAAATGTGTTGGAGGAACATAGACTTTCTTACCTGTCAATGAGACACCTTGCCCTAGTGGTGGTGCCTTGTAGGCCCTCAGTGTATGAGGAGGCTCTTGGCCCTCACATGACTGCTGAACTGGGGCAGGGGACTGATATGTAGGGACACTTCACTCTGGAGGAGTGGGATGGAAGGGATAGGGGGTAGAGGGTGGGAGAGTGGGACTGGGAGGGGTGGAAAGAGGGTACTGTGATGGAGATGTAACCTGAAGTAATAAATAAACATTAAAAAATGTGTTGGTTGTATTTATACTGATATTTTATGCCTCTTAATTCCAACATGTCCTCATCCACTTTTGTATATCCCAGAGTAAATAAACCTTCCAGAGGTATTTAAAATTACAACTCGGTTTTCATACAGATCCCTTAGCAAATGGAGTGTGGGGGCAGTCTCTGTCATGGATTTTGTTGCCTGTTAGTGGAATACCTTACCCTAGCTGGGTTGCCATGTTGGGCCATAGAGCAAGAGGAGTCTCTTAGCCCTTATGTTACTGATGAACTGAAGGGGGTTTATATGTGGGGCCCCCCCTCACCCAAGAGAAGGAGAGGACAGAGAAGAGGAAAGAGGGTGGGAGAGTAGGACCTCAAGGGGAGGAGGGAGGGGCTGTGATCAGGATGTAACTTGAATAAATAAATGTTGAAAAAAATAAAAAAATTGAAATTCAGCTGAATTCATTAATTATGCTTTTGGGGATGGAAGATTTGTGATTTGTGTCTGTCACTGATTCTCAACAAAATAGGATAATACTAGCAAGAGGAGAAATAAAACAATTTTGATCAAATTTATTAAAATCCATAATTAATTTCTTAAGTTCCATCTCCCGGAAAGCTCAGTGGAAACTTTAGTTTGGCAAAGTGAGGGGATTCTCATTGAGTTTAAAACTTGTGATTGAAGGGTTAAGATACTCCATGGGACAGTAAAATGACCAAAATGTCTCATTTATGCATTTTGAAAAGTCATTAATTTGGCAGTTATCAATTACATAGCTATCACTTTCCTTGATTAAAAAAAATAAAGAAGCAAAGGAGGTAAGGGATACAGGTTGTTAGGTAATATATTGTATTTCCACTGGGAAAATTTTGATACATTAAAAAGTGTATGTCTGTGATCTCTCTACTCTTTCTAAGGTTCCATATTCCACTGGCTGCAGTAACCTTATGGCACTATGTGTCTCCCACTTCCTAACTCTGTGTCATGTACACACCCATTCTCCACTGAGTCTATCATCTCAAAGGATACCGAGAACCTTTACATCACCCACAAAATGACTTTTACGTTCTAGTTCCCAGTTGACTTGGAAAGATGGATGTTTCTAAGGTGTTGCCTGCACTTTCCCCAAGTCTTTTGACTTATCCCATGGTTCATTTTTTTTTCTGTCCTGGTTCCTTTGTAAGGTCTTCCCATCACCCCCATGCAAGTTAGGATGGAAACCAAGTTAGGTATAGAACTTTAAGTTCATCAAGATAGATAGATAATAGAATAGTGTTATCAGTTCCCAAATACTTATGGACTAGACATTGGGAGTGTATGTTTTTCCTTATTATTTTCATATTGTTTCCTAACTGTTCTTATTGTTTTATATTGTATTTATTGTTATAAGAAAAAGAGCCTTTCACTGGATTAAAAGGGGGAGATGTTGGGGGGGAAAAGTACACCTTAAAAAAAAAGAGGTTAGGAGGGAGAGGGGGAAGAGGGTAGGAGGGTGGGACCGGGAGAGGAGGGTGGAGGGGGCTGTGATTGAGATGTAACTTGAAGAAATAAAATAATGTTGGGGAGGGAAGAAAGGTTTTTCTTTTTTTGTTAATTATTTATTTACTTTATATCCTGATTACAGCTTCCCTCTCTTCTCTTATCCCAGTCCCTCCTTCTTTTTTTTTTTATTTCAGATATATTTATCCTTTTCAGGTCTCTGATGTGGTTGAAGACTAGAATAGTTATAGTCTTACAGTTAAATTTTGAGTTGTTTAGGAATTAAGAGGGTGTTCTGGATCTAAGAAAATGTTTTTAAAATGGTGATGCAAGTTATGATGGAAGCTAAGTTGGATATAGAACTTTAAACTCATGTAGATGGATACATAGTAGAATGTTAAAGTCAGTTGCCAAATATGTATGGACTGGACGTTGGGAATGCATGCTAAACCTTGTAATTTTCATAATTGTGGCCTAATTATTTTTGTTGTTTTGTATTGTATTTGTTGTAATAAGAGAAAGAGCCATTTGGACTGTTGGACTGAAAGGGGGAGCTGTTGGGGGGAAAAGATATACCTTAAACTAAAAAAAAAGGAAGTGGATGTATGGAAGTGGGGTATGAGGGGGAAGAGGGTGGGAGGATGGGACTGGATGGGGGAAGGGGGGGATGGGATTGTAATTGATATGTAACTTGAAGAAATAAAAATAAATAAATAAAAATTAGAAAGGTCTTTCTTAATTCCTCTTCCCATACCTCCTCCTCTGCCTTTTATTCCTTCTGTACTTCACAAACATTTTTCTTCTCTTCTGGCTTTTCCCAAGGTCGTAAATCCACACTTTGAATTTCCCCACCAAAATGCCACAAGATGCTGCGAAGACTCCAGCCCCAAATACATTAATCTTTCCCAAGTGCCCACCTTGTACCCTAATACATCGCTGGACAATTCTCCCTTCCTAATCTTTCACAACAAGCTAGTTGACAAGTTCTATCCCTTAACTTCCTAACAGGCCAGAAATGCACCCCACTTGCCCCTCACAGAGCCCCTCCAGGTTCTTGCCCTTGCTTCTTGTATTGCAAAGGTAGGTTCCTAAGTGGAGCTTTCTCGTGTTACTTTCTTTTCACTCACCATCCTTGCTATGAACAAAATACTTACTGAAAAAATAATGCAATTCTTTCTCTATTGTTTTTAGAATCCCCATACCTTCTCCTATGGAATAAAGTTCACATTTGACAACACCATAGTACATAGGAAGGCCTTTCAGCTCCTGTTCCCGCCTACTCTTGCATCCTTGCCCATGACTGCTACCCAGAAGCCTCATGTCCCTGTATGTGATGCAGTGTGCAGTCCTTCCTCTTCAAGTTAGACATGCTCCATGCCTCAGTCACTCACTTGGGGATCTCTTGTGCTTCCTGGGAGCTGCTAGACTCAACCTCTGTTGCTTGAAAGCTATGGGCTTCCTGCTTGCTTCTGCATCTAGTTTTAAGTTGCTTTATAAGAGTATACTTCATTTTGATTCCCCAAAGTCTGGCACAATGCTAGGTATGCCACAGCCACAAAGTTGGCCCTGTTAGAAATGCCATGCTGTGTTCAGTTCATTTATCAAATGTCGTTAGATGCTCACTAAAGCCTCCTCTTATGGTTTGAGTGTGGTCTTTCCCTGCCAAAATTCGGGCTGAACTTTAAATCTCAGTGTAATAGTATTGATACCTCTAATGGATAATTAGATAATGGGGGCCCCCCAATCACATAGTTCCTGCAAGAGCAGGTTGCTGTAAAGCAAGGCTCTCTAGTCTCTTGTTTCCTCTCTCATGTACACTTGCTTGTCTTTGCATATAAACACTTGATTTTGTTATATGAGTGTGCCACCATACTTTTAACAGATGTTATAAGCCCCAAACCATAAGCTTAAATAAACCTCTTTTCTCCTTAAATTATTCAGTCATAGATATTCTATCATAGCAACAAATTTTGAATAAAACATTCTGCTTAATTAAAAATTAAATACATTAAAAGTTATTTCTCCTTATTAATAGTCATATAAAGTTCAGGAATCAGAGTGATACTCTCCTTTGATGACAGTCACAACAGCAGGTAGCAAATAGGCACTGACAATCCAGGCAATTATCTGTAGCCTGCTGGACTCTGTGAGGACTTCAAATTCAAGAGATTATCACATCAGGGTGCACTTTGGACCTTACCTTATAGTAAGGACAGCTTGGATCCTGATGGATTAGTATCCAAACTGCAATTTAGTATCTGCTTCTAAGATATCAATGTTTACTACTATCTACCAAAAACAAGTTTAAATTCGTTTTCATGGTATCAGGACTTTTCACATGAGCAATATTTTCAGCCTCATTTTCAAATAATATGAGCAATATGCTAAGCCAAGGTTTCTCTGCACTTCACTTGCCTGTGAATCACTAGAGTGATCTAAGCTCTCATTTATCAGAGTGCTGGGGATTGTCCATTTCTTTTTTAAAACTTCTCTCTCTCTCTCTCTCTCTCTCTCTCTCTCTCTCTCCCTCCCTCCCTCCCTCTGTCCCTCCCTCCCCCCCCCCTCTTTGTGTGTGTGTGTGTTAACATTCATGAAAATGCCCATGGAGTCAGAAGAGGGTATCAGAGTCCATGGAGCCAGAGTTTAGAGATTAGTGAAACAAAGCTAGGAAATGAACTCCAGTCCTCTAAAGGAGCAGCATTGCTCTTACCAGCTCAGCCCTCTCCTGGTCCCCAGATTCTGCAGTTGTAGCCAGAACTAGGGATGTAGATGCTAGCATTCCACAAGCCAGCACTTTGACACCTTGAGGGGTGAGCATCTTTACTCTGCACCACCCTAGATCTGTGTTCCCACCCGTACTTCCGCCTGAAGTGGCCTCTGGCCTCAGTGACCTGACTGCAAAGCTTGCTGAAATGAAATCTCTCCATTTAAATGCTCTCCTACCTCCTTAAGTAAACACAGATTCTCCTCTTTGGGAGATCTTGTGGATTGGATTTGAGAAATCATCACCAAAAAGTTACAAGTTGCAGTTTTCACGCTCCTCACAATTTTAGTATACATTTTTATTTTCCCGATCACACCTCAGGATGACCTGGACATTCATTTTTAATTCTGCATCGTAATTAAAGCATTGTTCAGAATAAAAACTCTCATTCATTCAGAATAAAATAACCAGAAAAATGTTAACAACCTAGATTTTTCAGAATTGCATGATAATGACTTATGTTCATGGTAATAGCTTATGTTCATGGTAATAACCTAGAGGTGCAGGAGCCTAAAATAGTAATAAAAGAAAGATTAAAATTATATGCAGCACATTTTAGTGCTAAGTGAACTTTATTGTGTTCTAATTCTCTGAACAATGACATATGGTGTGTGTGTGTGTGTGTGTGTGTGTGTGTGTGTGTGTGTGTGTGTGATGTGCTCTGATTCCTTGAAAATGTACAAGAAATGGAAAATTGTCACGTTTAGTCCCATGCAATATTTAGCAACCTTAGCAACAACTCCATGCCTTCCAATCTTCTACCACACATATGTGCCCATGCATACACATACTCACATGCATAGTTTATTAGAAGAAAAAAATAGAAAAGACAAACTTCTAGATTCACATACTAAAGCACTCATGGTCCTTTTTTCCTTCTTGCCTCTCCTGACTGAGTTTTCAAACCATTTTTCTTCCTTTTTTATATATTCTTGTAATGAATGTATATTTCTCTTCATTGCAAGAAGATTGCAAAGGCTTGCAGACATTCACACACTGAAATGAAACACACACACACACACACACACACACACACACACACAATGCAGAAGAGAAAAGAAAGCCAAAGGTCAATATGAAGGAAGTCAGCAAAAGTGGTTGCTGGGCATGTGTTCCCTAGGCATTCATTAGGCATGGATGTCAGTACAATTAAGTATAACTGCTAGTGGTATACGTTCCTCCCTTTCTTCTTCCCACGATACAAAGAGGATTTGCCCTGTTCTCGATTCTGGGACTTGCTTATGTACACAGCTTCTTTTCACAGAAGCAGCATATACCTCTCAGTGTTCCTTGGGACTCTAGTGGAACTGCTGCTTAATTTACAAGCGATAATAAGTTACATATTTGTTCAATATTTTTAAACATTGCATTGAATATATTTTTCCTTAATAAACTTGGATGCACAACCCTAGCACCAAGAATGTTTTTTTTTTTTTTTAAATTCGACAGTCTAATTTCTTCTAAGGAAGTACAGCCCCAGTCTCATTCTGACTCTTTGTTTTCATCCATCTCCCAAGCCCCAGGACTTGTTTAAATAGACTCCATTATTAGTCTGAAGTCTCACTTTCCGTTAATGGAGTTTCCTTGTCCTTCAGAGTTCAACTTCAATCCCACCTCTATCCTCAATGTAATTCAGCAATATAACCAGGAAAGACTTCCCCCGAGTGTGGAGAAGCTCAGAGTGGATCCATCAGCTCCAATTGGACAGGGTGTGGTTGTAATGGACCTCCCAAATCAGTGAAGACTAGATCTCTTCAGCTACTCACCCCACCCACCACACCCTATGACACCCAGAGTCTAGCTCAAAGAAGAAACCGTACTGACTGAGACTCCTGCTGCCTCTTGGTTGTGCTTTGGGGATATATCTTTTGCCGGATATTTGGTTTCATCTCTGTACACTTAGCTATACTTTGAAAGGTAGGCCTTTCAAAACTATATGTTCAATAATAATTAGATAGCAGTGCTTGAATCAACATATATGTGAGTGCATGTGCACACACACACACACACACACACACAGAGAGAGAGAGAGAGAGAGAGAGAGAGAGAGAGAGAGAGAGAGAGA
>CAJQZJ010009840.1:6954400-7012179 GCA_907164525.1 Lophiomys imhausi
TGTGTGTGTGTGTGTGTGTGTGTGTGTGTGTGTGTGTGTGTGTGTGTGTGTGTGTGATTTAACTCACTTCACTTCTACAGTGTAAGAAACAAGTTCTCCAAATACTATCCATGCATATTACCTATTACATGTTAATATTTTAGGACTTCAGGGTCAGTTTGTCTTTCAATGTCAGGAAATCTTCTGGCTTTCCTGGGTCAGATATCCAGATGGTGTGGCTTTCTAGTGTGCTGAAAACTTCCAGTAACCAACAAAACAAGAATCTGAGAGGCCTTACTAGCAATATTTTCTTATAACTCTGAAGAGTTACCTAGCCAAGAAAAGTGGTTGGAAATCCAAGATAAAAGCAAGGTTTCTGTGGACACTGACCATTGACCCATTCCTAAATTCACTACTCACTACTAGGGAGATAGGTAAGACCACAAAGACCTCAGGTGGACCCTGGGATGCTTCCAGTTTCTCCATGGCATTACCAGGGCCATCTTATTGAGGAGGTGCCATTTGGGCTGTAGTCTCTGTTGGTCTTGCTCTCCAAGTCACTGTGGACTGTTTGTTTCCAAAGCTGGTCAGGGGAGTGATTGGGCATCAGGAGAGCTAAGCCCTCTAGTGTGCTTCTTCCTCTTTCATTCTCTTTTCTTTAGGTACTCCTATCAGTTCCTGCTGGATCACACAGATTCTGTGTCTTGAAATGGTGCTAAATGCCACAAAGCCACCTGTCGCTCTTTCTTGGGAATAAAGAGTTCAATGGACCCAGATCTCCCTGAATGTAGGGTGGAGAAGGTAACATCCATCAGAGTACCACTTGCTAAACTTTTGTGAGCTGTGCAGACCCAGAGGTGGTAAGTTTTCTGCCTCTTCCTTTGTGTGCTAAGGATGGTAAAATGGGAGCACTTGCTGCTCACAAACCTGTCCCATCCCAGCAGAGACACAATAAAGGAAGAAGGGTACTGAACTGAGTGCTCAAAATTCCTTCTTTCACACTGTCCAAGCCTGTAGCTGACTTAGCAGATTCTTAAGTCTTCTGGTTCAGCATGGCATTCACAGCCAGTTACTGTTAATGGGAAGAATCAACAGTCTTAATCTAGGACCCTAGCTCCAACAGCATGAATGCCTAATTTTATTTAGAGAGAGCTCAAATTTTAAATCTAAAGTAAGTTGCCCTCCCCTCAGTCTACAGGAGGCAATCTGGTTTAGAGAGCCAGGCTTGGATTCAAGTCCTATCCTATTTTAGCTGTGCAACACTGGGCTCTCTACCACGTTCTCTGATTCTCTGTCTCTAAGGGGAATTATAAGAACCCCACCTTCCTGATGAGACTGTAGGATATGAAAACAGACACCTTGTTGGCTCTGCCAACCTTTACCGAGTAAGCAAGCAGCACTGGTCAGGTTGGTTTCCCTTCTTAGATCTCAGTGTTCTCACTAAACAGGGCTAACTGTAACACTTAGTTTAGAGGGTTGCTGGGGGTTACAGTAAAAGGCAGCTCTGTACTGAGAGCTTGGTCAAGGCAAGCACAAAATAAACGAGAACACTTCCGTGATTACAGGGCCTGCAAGTAAGTCTAGAAGACTAACGAACCCCATTGAGGGTTCACCTTGAAGCTTTTCAGCAACTCATATTTAGAGGCAAGAAAGAGCTCCCCCTACCTCCTGGGCCCCCAAGCCCATCAAGAGACTTTGTTAGTGAGGGGGTATTCTGTAAGGCCAGAGTCATAAGAAGGAACAAGGGCAAGAAGCTAAAACTGAAGAAAGCAAGCAATGAATGCCAGGGGTGGCAGAGGAAAGGGAGCCAGGCAGTAAGGATTTCAGCCATGGTGTAATAGGTTCAGACAAGAGCTCAGAGACAAGTGTGGCCCTTCTCTTTGACTATCAGACTGTGGAGTTAATAGTCCTAAGGAATTGGAATTTCCCTGTGAATCTCATGCTAAAGGAAGTAAAAGGTACCAGCCACAGGAGGAACTTGTCTACCAGGAAGATAATACACACAGTTCTGACAACTTATCAGACCACCTCATAAGAGACTAAAAGCTCAGACAACGATGGGTTAATGGCAGGACTACACCTTGATCAGGAGTACTTAGTGCACTTTTTTTTTTTTTGTATTCTAAAGTAAAGCTCATGTAGAACACAGATGATGAAATTGGGATGGTGGGCAACCACTGGACCCATCTATTTATTCCTCTTCCCAATGTAACTACATTGAACAATCTTCTTTCTCTGCTTTTGACTGTTACTTGCTCCTTTGACTGGCAAATTGAGGAAAGGTGGCTGAGTCTAGCTTCTTCAGGCTTCTATGGCCTGGCCGAGACTTTGACCCTAGCAACTCCGGTTACAATACTACTAGTGGAGAACAGTGTTACTAGTGATGCCAGGGAGTAATTTAGGCAGAAGGTACCCCAGACAAGGGGAGGCACATTGAAAACCACACCAAGACTAGGTGAGGTCATGTCTGGAAGACGGATGAAGCAATTTATATTTAAATGGTAAGACAAACAACCCTCACTGTGCCACCGTCTATTCTTACTCAATTTCTCTGGAAGAAAGTAGAAATTATGGCGGTGCTAATTGCTATGCACTTTTGAATGAGAGCCTTGGCATTGGGCTATAGCCCCTCAGGAAAGCGAGTCTCTTTTTTTGATATGGTTAGTAAGAAAAAAGTTCTCCAAATGGGTTTGGCCTCCCTGTTGCTAACATGGAAGACTCTGAGTATTTTCTGTTCTTGTCCACTTTCCCCTTGGCTTCCAAACACTGTTGCTGGAACCTGTAGAAATGAGAAATGCCTTTCGGACCAAAGTCCTAGGAAATGCTGCAGGTGAGAGACAATTTGGCAATTTGGCACTGGTGCTGGTAGACCTTCAGGCCAGGGCCAGGGAGGGCCACATAGTCAGGAGAGGGGTGGGGACAGGGTAGGCTTGCAGCTCACTGCTTCGCTTCCTGAATTCTGGCTGCAGGCAGCTTGAGAATTAAACAAGGCCCTCTGCTGGGGTCCTTGTGACCTGCAGTCGCCTGAACTCCGTGGCTGGGGGGGGGGATCATCAGTCAGTGAGACTTCCTTAAGATCTAACTTCCCTTCTCAGAGCTTCGGTTTCTTTCTCCCATTTTCGAGGAAAGGGCGATTTAGATAAGCCCAGTAGACACCAAGTGCAGGAGCAGAGGCTGAGAGACTGAAAAAGCCTCTGGCAGCTTCGACCTCTGGCATCTTCCAGTCCCTGGAGCACAACTGTCCTCGGATATCCCCGACCCAAGCCGAATACAGCATCAGTACCCGGGATTCTCTCACTGTGGAAACAGCTCCTCCTCCCCGCCTTAGCACTCGGGTACCTAAGCATTAGGTACCGGCAGGCACCAGAAGTAGGGTGCCATCTCTGAACCCCATTGCAAGCCACAGTACCACCCAGTTTCCGCCGTGGCGCCCAGGCCTCCACAGTGCCTCCTAGTGGCCGGGTAGCACCTTCCTCGCCTCAGCCTCCCACCCCATCAGGACTCCCCATTCTGCCATTTCTCGGAGCAGCTAGACCCCCGCCGGCCTTGATCATCAGCCAGCCCTCAGTGCCCCAAGCAGGTCCCCTCGTGCCTCCCAGGGACGCACCCGCAGCCAGTAGCGGCGCAGCCTGGGGCTCAAGTTGGCAGTGAGGCCCCGGCCCAAGTTTGGGGCGCTAGGGATGGAAGCGGGCGAGGCCAGCGAGCCAGAAAGAGCCGGAGAAGGCAGCGGCCGGAGTCCGAGAGAGGCGAGGCGACGGCAGCGGCGGGCGGCTTGAGGAGTCCCTGTGATTGGCACAGCCCGAGCCGGAGGAGGCGGCGAGGGGAGGGCGGAGGAGGAGGAGAAGGAGGAGGAGGAGGAAAGGGACGAGCGCGGCGGCGGCTAGGAGCGGAGCCTTCCACCTCTCTAGCCGCGGCAGGACGGGGGCGACTGCCGCGGGCCCGGGGCGGGGACTGCACGCAGCCTCGCGGCGCGCACCCCCTCCCGGCAACGGCCACGACACCCGAGGCGAGCGGGAAAGCGGCGGCGGCGGCGGCGGGGAAAGGATGCAGGGGAAGAAGCCGGGCGGCTCGTCGGGCGGCGGCCGGAGCGGCGAGCTGCAGGGGGACGAGGCGCAGAGGAACAAGAAGAAGAAAAAGAAGGTGTCCTGCTTCTCCAACATCAAGATCTTCCTGGTGTCTGAGTGTGCCTTGATGCTGGCACAGGGCACGGTGGGCGCCTACCTGGTGAGTCCGGGTGCCAACTCTGCCGGGGACCCCCTTCCCTGCCGGCACTTCTCCGGCTTGTCGCCTGGCACCGGGAGGGGGCCTCGCCGGCGCCGGGGGGTGGGGGGACAGGCGGGCATGACCTCGGGCCGGCGCGGAGGTTGAGAGGTTGGCGACTGGTGCAGAGCCGGCCGCCGGGGGAGCTGCCTGCCTGAGCCCCGAGCGGGCGGGACCGTGGATGCCGGCAGCAGCTCGCGCGCTGGGTGTGGGCTGGGGAAGGGGGTGCCCGAGAGGGCAGGTGGGCATGAAACTGTTTCTTCTCCCCTCTTGAAAACGGAGCCATATGGCGAGTTCAGGGAGCCTTCTCAGGGACTGGTAGGCATCGTGGTTCAGGTGACCTGCACATGGGAGGAAAAGCCAGTTAGCATCCCCTGCGTCCTCTACTCTCCGTTTCATCCGTCCAGAGAACGAATCATTATGCATCATCGCCCCCCCCCCCCCAGGCTCTTTCTCCATCTGCCAATTGCTGGGGAATTTAACAGCTTAGAGTAAAAGACACTGGAGGAGTGTGGCCCTCCGCTGAGCGGTGGCTGCAAGGGGACAGTCCCACCCAGATCCAGATAGCCATCTTTCGGTGTGAGGATAAAGTTGCAGTACCTGGAGAGCAGCTGTGAGTTTGTGTAGTTCTAGCTTAATTCCCCACCGTGGTCGCTCGCCCACACGGAGAGTGGATCACAATATGAATCTGTTTTATTTGCCTCCAGAAAGGGATTATTGATGCTCAAAAGGCCCATGGACGCCTACTATAACCAAGGAATTCGCTTGTAATGACTCAGCACTGTCAAGAACATACTTTGTTGCTTTCTCCTGCGGTGCTCAGGTGGTCCGCACTTGAGTTTCAGACAGTGCACTTCCAGACCTGTCCTACCTAAACAGGAAAAGATGGCTCAGAGTAGATAGTGTTAAATCATTACTTGGTTATTGACCTGAAACCAGAATCAAATGTCATAGAGTTTAAGTGTTAGTGAGCACGTTTGATGGAGAGGGAATCAGACTAGATTTCAAAAGCGGTTGGATAACCACATCCAGAGATAGAGCCATGTGTACCCTGATGCTATCGTCAACCCCTCATTCCTGCCCCTTGGTTAAAGATAAAGAGGGCCAGATGCTGAGCACCCAGTACCATCAACAACTTCCCAAGGCTCCTACAGGCTAAGGTGAAGTGAAAGAGTGCTTGGTTATTTAGTTATGTGGTGACTTGTGGGGACTGGGGCCTCTACAGAGTCAATTCTGTTCCTGGGGTGACAGACCTCTAGGGCATTTGAGAAATCAACAGCTTTTAAATCTCCATTTCTGTCCTGTGCACATATGTTGTCGTGGAACCCTGCAGCCAAAAAGAACATTTGAGTATTCTGTTTTATCAAATATATTCATTTTGTCTGTAGTTGTAATATTAAGCTGTAGGCTTTGGAGTTTGCTTAATGAGGATGGTGCTTCTTTGGAAGCATGGAGGGGTGGGTGCGTCTTTAGAAGAGATTTGAATGTTAAAATGCTTAGAAGGTACATGCACACTAGAGGCAAATGCACACTAATACTGTGGTGTGACTGTTGTACTACAGCAAATGCAAACTAAGTTATATCTAACCAGGTCTTCTTCACGTAAAAGGAGGCAATCATTCTGTCAACAGCTGGTGTTTGTTTAATAGTTTCTTTGTCTCAAACTAGTTTCGCTTAAGAGTATGTTATTCACATGTGGCAAAAGCAGCAAGGCTATCGTTCTCATCCCAGGAATGAAGAATGCCTGAGATTAGGAGTTTTCACTTGTAGTGACTTCAGCATTTTAGAAGAAAGTGAAGCTGAGCCTCAGGCACATGAGTGGCCTTGCTCTTTTAGAAAGTTAAAAAGCAAGTGCCTCCACCATGGGGAACTTCCTCAGGGAGGGCTGGACTCTGGGAGATGAGGGGTTACCATGAATCTCTAGCCAAGGAAAGGACAAGAGGCATTCCCTCCACCTGCTGGTGGCATCTGGGCACTTCTGTCTGTCCCCTATGGAAAGTCTGATGTGTGGAGGTCGGTAATGGGTAGCAGGAGCCAACAGGTGCCTTGCATAAAACACATGGAGGCCCAAGAAAGGACAGGCTTAGGAAACTGAATTGATTTTTATGACTAGAAATGTAAGTATAAGATTCTCAGGGCTTTGCTCTCCCGGCTGCCCTTGGGATCCACTGTAAGAATCTCATGTGAAGAATGGTGGCTTACCAGGATTGGCCCAGTCGGCTTGCTATGTGATTTGGTCTTCTGTGTGTCCTTAGAGGCTTCTTTCACTTTCCCTGTCATTTGGCAGGTGGGGAAAAGTTTTGTTTTTCTTTCAGCCACAGGAGCCTTCTCTGTGGATATTTGGGGAATCATTTATTACACAAGGGGTTGAGGGAAAGGCATATTTTTTCCCTTTTAAGATTTCATTGTGTCTGTAGACAAACACAGGTGGCCCATGTACAAGGGCTCTGTGCATAGTGTC
This sequence comes from Lophiomys imhausi, assembly GCA_907164525.1. Taxonomy (NCBI): domain Eukaryota; kingdom Metazoa; phylum Chordata; class Mammalia; order Rodentia; family Muridae; genus Lophiomys; species Lophiomys imhausi. The sequence goes on from CAJQZJ010009840.1 coordinate 6,961,101, forward strand.
CTTTTCAATGGGAATCAGCATGCTCTTCTGAGAAAGTATTTTCAGATATCTGATGAAGGGCTTGCTATGGGACAGTGCCAACAATGCTTCTTTCTCAGCAAACAAGACTGCAAATTTGATGCCAATGCCATTATTTCCTATGTGATTTCAAAAGTCCACAGCTACCTTGTGTGGTTGTTGTTTAATATCCTTGGGTGCCTTTTTGTTTTAAAGTATTGATACATGTCATTTCATTTTTCTCTTTTGTTCTGAAAAGACAGATTGCTCACTGTCCTTAGTGTGTCCTCCGAGACACTGGTGTATGTTTTCCAACTGCAGGAGTGAGGCAGGAAGTGGCTTGTGATTTGAGAAGCTACCCTGAAAAGTAGGACTCCAGAATGTATGCCCTAGGTGTGTTGGGGGGGGGTAAAGAAGGATAAGAGAGGGTGAGGGGTGGAGGAGAGAGAGGAAGGGGAAAAGGGCAAGGAGGAGAGAGAGAGAGAGAGAGAGAGAGAGAGAGAGAGAGAGAGACAGACAGACAGACTGACTTTGATTAGTTTTTCTTAAGAACCTGCCTGGGGAGGAGATTGAAAGAGCTGTGTAAAACAGGCACAAGGCACACTAGTCTGAGAATCTGTAACATTTTTTTTACTTTATTTTTTATTTCTTCAAGTTACATCTCAATCGCAATCCCCTCCTTACTCCCCCCTCCAGTCCCATCCTCCCACTGTCTTCTGCCTCAACCCACCCAACCCCTTCCTTTTTTTTTTAAAGTTTTTTTTCCCCCAACAGCTCCCCCTTTCACTCCAACAAATGGCTCTTTCTCTTATAATAATAAATACAATACAAAACAACAGAGGTAATTAGGCCACAATTATGAGAGTTATATAGCTTAGCATACATTCCCAATGTCCAGTCCATATGTATTTGGCACCTGACTTTAACATTCTACTATCTAAACATCTCCATGAGTTTAAAGTTCTATATCTAACTCAGCTTTCATCCTAACTTGCATCACAATTTTAAAAACATCTTCTTAGATCCATAACATTCTCTTGATTCCTAAACAACTCAAAATTTAATTATGAGACTCTATCTATCTATTCTTCAACCACCTCAGAGACCTGAGAGGGATAAATATATCTGATTATATAGGAAGTGCAGGGCCTGCAGCTTCCAAAACTAAGAAATGACATACCAGTGGCTGCCTGGACAGTTCCCATTTTCTCTCCATACATTACAGCATCAATCTTCAGCTGTTTGGCCCCTTTTCTCTGACAGACATTGATTATAGATCAGGGGTTATGAAGGACTTGCCTACCCATTCTTGGCAGAGCTAGGCTGTTGACTTACCTGCTTCCAGGTTTTGTCCTTTTTGGACAGCATTCTGTCTACAGTTGGAGCAAGGGGTTTTTTCCTGCCAAGAGATAGGCTTGCCACTAATTCAATCATCTCCCACTGGAGGAGAATCTGTAACATTTTGATTGGGTTTTTAGGCCTTCCAGGAAGTGAAGAAAGACCTGGACCCTGACCTCTAGATCTTAGTAGGATGATATAGATAAGGTGTCTACGTGCCACCATGCATAGTTGGGGACTGAAATCAGCACTTAGAACCATGTTCTATTACAGAATCTTAAATGGCTTGGTTGGCCATGAGAAGATGATGTTGATGATGATGATGATTTTCGTCTAATAAGAGGTATACTGAATTTAATGGTCATTATGATTCATATTGTCACACCAAGACAAGACCATGTGTACTTCTGGTAGCTGGCTGTTTGCTTTCAGTGGCTCTAATCTGTTATCACCCTATTTGCAGGGATATTACTGCCATGGAAGTACTGGACTGTGGAAAGGGGGTCCAGGCATTTGGGAAGTGTCTGGAGAGAAAGTCATTTGTGTAGACTTTATCTGTGCATCGTGGAGGCTTACTGAGATGTGGCAAGCCACTCCCAGAAGGTAACCCTGAAGATACAGGTTTGTGTGGATTATAGAATTACTAAGGACTAGAGGAGATAAGGATGTGTACAGGAAATTAAAACTGCTGACACCTTAGGAAATTATGAATGAAACTCATGGCAGATGCTTTGAATTTCCTTGGGATGAAAATGAGCTAAAGGCCAGTTGTGATCTCTGGAGTCTGCTCTTCAGGTGACTCTCGTGAAACTGAGGTGGGCATTTCCCTATATAGTTATGCAGAAGTGTGTCTGAGGTTGTTGTTACAGGGACATAAATGATTGAATGAGGCTAATGAGGTCCTGTGTCTCTCTGCTTCATAGTCACTTATTTTTAGTCCAGAGAACATTCAGTAGGTTTACAATTAGTGTGTGAGGTGAAGTACCACTGTTGCTATTGTATTTTTTCCTCTAAAGAAGCATCGTTTTGAAGATAGGTTCTTGCATAGCTGGTCTAGAAGCTGACAGCTGAAATACATTTTTTTTTGGTTTTTCGAGACAGGGTTTCTCTGAATATCTCTGGCTGTCCTGGACTCGCTTTGTAGACCAGGCTGGCCTCGAACTCACAAAGATCCGCCTGCCTCTGCCTCCCAAGTGCTGGGATTAAAGGCGTGCGCCACCACCACCCGGCTGAAATACATTTTTAATGTCCTTGTTAAATTAGGGTGATGGCTAAGGTAACGATATTTTACGTAATTGAATTATTTTATACACTTATAGTTACTCATAATGACAAATTCCCTATTTGTATAATTTCTATATAGCCCCAGGTAGTAAAAAATTATTCTGAAAATTTTCCCTATAGCTTGGCTTAAAATATTTAACTAATACTCCATAAGGAAAAAAAATATTTCTGAAAGTTCTCTTCAACCAGATTTATAGACATTCCTTTGTTTTGGGGGAGTGCATGTATGGAGGGGTGCTTGTGTTTTAACAATAGAGAAGAATCTAAATGGATTACTTGTACAGTGAGCAAGAGTTCTTTCCTGAGTTTGTTAACTCTGCCCTCTGCCCCTACCCTGTTCAATTTTTATACCTTACAAAAAGGGTTCAGAGATCTGGCTAGGGGTGCTGCCTTGCTGTTGGGTACTCTGCCATTTTGGCTCCTCCTACCTGCTGCTGGAAGGGCATCTTCCTAGGGCAGGCTGCATGAAGTTCCTCATGCACCATGGCCAGTGAGCCACTGGGCAGGCAGAGTTCCAGCAGGAAACTCTCTGGATTTGTGCAGATTTAGAGGCTCTACTTTGACCAGGGTCCTGATCACTTAGCAGAGTGGCCAGGGGATGTGTAAGTGTACTGTTGCAAAAAGAACAAAGACAGAGTCTCATTTGATGGAGGAGAGTCTAGTTCCTTACTGGCCACATGTCTCTAGTGTGACTCTCAGCTCCACAAACACATTTAATGTGGACAGATTTCACAGGCTGTCTCAGTTAATAAGCACACACTCATGAAAAAGAGTCATGCTATTAGCCTTCATTTTGCTCCTGTTCTGTGCATGGCAGCATGCTTGATGTTACTTGCATACATATCTGGGCAATTCTGAATGTCATATACTTCCTTTTTTTTTTTTTTTTCCTTTTAAGAAACACTACAATGGTGATGTTTGTGGATTTCTTTTTTCCTACGGTGCTGGAGATTGAACCCAGGGCCTTGCACATGCTAGGCAAGTGCTCGGTCACCGACCTAACTCCCAGTTCCTTAAACGGTAATTTTGATTGCATGTCTTCAAGTGGATTTAGACTCTAGCCTCTCCAACTTGGCTATATTTTATGGCCTCTCAGAAATGTTGTTGGTAGTTTGTGCCCCAGAAAGATAGCCTTGCTTCCTGTCCTTCTTTGTTTTTTTTTTCTTTCTAATTCTTTATCTACAAAAGGGTAATTATTAACCTTGATTCATAGGATAAGTGAATTTGATGTGTTTCAAAGACACATGTATTTAAGGTAGCCTTCATGTTCATGTATTAGCATGGGAGACATTACTTGTCAGTGATTAAAACTCCTGGGTAGGTGATTAAAAGTCCAAGGCAGACAACGACATATGTCTGACAGTGGTGGTTCATTGGATGCCTATTATTGGAGCACCTGGGATTCATTCTTGTGTCCTGTCCCTTCCATCTCTCTGACCTTTAGGTCCGTGACCTAATCTCTTTCTTCCTTGCTTTTTGGCCTTTTAAAATGAGGATAGTTGTGACACCGTGAGGATTCACTGCTACAGGTCTGTAGAGTACTTTGGACTCCATCTGGTGCATCGTAAGTACCCAATACAGCTTACCCACTGTTATTAGCATGGCTGCACATATTTCATCAAGAAATAAGGAAGCTGTAGTCCCAACTACTGAATAATACAATTTTTTTTTCTGTCAGGCTCTGGCTTTGGTCTAGTGGGATGCAGACATAGGAAGCTTATACTTCTGAATAAACACTTGTATCTGAGAGGGAAAAAATGGTTTTGAAAGTGTGAAGTAAGTTAAATGCCGGTTGCTAATTCTTTCATTGGCTTATTACAGCAATTCATTTTGTGTTAAAGATTCTAAAACTGAGTAGTGTGCGTGTGTGTATGGTATAGGCGAGCCACAGCAGGGGTCACTTACTTCAGGTGAGAAGAGCTGATGGTTGGGAGAGACAAGGGTGCCGATGGTCCCACACTGGGGAGTACACTCTGTCACTCTGGTCTGAGTACCAACAGGTTCCACTGAGGCACCTGAGGACTTGCGATCTTGTGTATAGCCTGCTCTTCTGTTTCTAAAATTGGTGGTCTTAGTTCGTGTAGTTGTTCTCCTCTATGGTTATAAAGATTAGTGGCCACTTCAGGAGACAATGAGATGTCAGTAGGGGGATGACCAGGGAATATATGCCTGGGATGTGTACTACTTTTTAGGGGAGCCATGCATTCAACAAGAAACCTGGAAGCTCAGCGCGGATTCCCAGAAGGGCTCAAGGATGCACTATTCTCCAACTTCAGCCTGATGCTTCCTGCTGCAGCAACCAGGATCTACAAGCACATTTGTGCACACATCTCCCTCCACAAGCCTTTGACTTCTCAGAAGCAGAACTGAGGAGCTGTTGACGCAGTCTTATTTACCATCTGATATATTCATTCTCTCTGCTCCTGGCTGCTGGGCCTCGTTCAGGAGCCTGTATAGCTTCTGCCCACTACCCTTCCATGTGTAGCCTTTACAGCAACATTCCTGCCTCTAGTCTTGTCAAACCTGGTGTTAGGAAGGTAAAAGAAGGAAATGGGTTCATGTTGGAGATTTAAGTTTTAGTGTATACACAAGGTAAGGTTTTCAATCCCCATTCAGATGCCCTGGGGTTTCCCAAGGGATCATGGGTACCCAGAGGACCACAGAGTCCCCAAAGCCTGCTTACTCTGTAGTGATCCTATTAAAAAAACACTGAATCCTCTGTGGCTATGGCCTGCAGCGAGCCAGTCTGGAGAACCTTCTTCTGGGCTTTCCAGTGACAACATAGATAGGGAAAACAATCCCTTGACTGTGAATCTTAACATCCAGTGATTGCCAAGGTCATTTGTCTCTTCCTTATGGATTTAAGTCTAGTTATTCCATTAATGGAAACCCTTCCTAAGGACTGAGTTGGTCATTTTCTTTAATCAAAATTATGGTAACCCACCCAGCTGTTTTTCCAGTCATGGGACATTTCTCTCCAGACTTTGGAACAGCAATTTCATTGTTTAAGGTATAATAAATAGTTGACCATTAGAATTTTCCTGGTTTTTAACAAAAGTCACACATTGAACTTATTGGAAGCAAAAGGCTACATGGTCTGTAACCTGCCCTATTTTTGATGGGAGAAGATATGTGTGAGCCCACCCTTCTCTTTGCATCCTGTTTCCTCCATATATAGCTATAGAGGAAATATATCATTACTCTCTGACACTTTGTGCCCCAGGCATGTGACAAGCAAGGCAACATTTGATTCACCTGGTAAGGAGTCAAAGAGAACACTGACTGCATTGATTTTTACTTAAATCTTTACCATGAACTCTTTGAAAACCCAGGGGGTAGGGAGGCTCTGACTCTAAGCACATTTGAATAGGCAGTGATGAGTCTGCTACATAGTTAGGGCACGGCATAAGGGCCAAGTAGTAGCAGCTCCCTTGTTGCTGTGCTATTATAAGAGCTCAGTCTAAACTCTTTGCTTGTCCCACCAGTGCTGTGTGTGTTTACCCAACTCTCTCCACACGCCCTGTGAGCACTTTACAGTGTGGAGCTACACCCACCAACCTTAGGCATCCTCCCCTTGAAGCTAAGTAGGTGTGGAGTCCACAGCATATTTCACATTGAACTGAGTCAAGCAAAGTACCTCCTGAAATACAGGCTTAGGTTTTTTTTTTTTTGTTTTTGACAAGATGAGAATTGAAAAGAAAAGACTTCAATGGAACTAGGTGTCTTGAAATAGATATAGAAGAGCTTTAAACAAGACATTCTTGTCCTTATGAAAAAATATTAGGGCATGGCTCGTGATATATACATACATACATATATATATGTGTATCATATATATACTTGTATAGGTTACAAGGGAAATACTTGCATTGGTGAGTGGCCTTAACACACCAACAACACAGTTTCTTCCTTGACAGCTTTGTATTAATCACATTTTTGTTACTGAGACACAATATAGTATGAGGGAGAACAACCTGCCAAAGAGAAGACTTTTTTGTTGTTGTTGCTCCTTTTTCCAGACTGTTCAATGATGCATGGTCACTTAACACAATGCATTTGGGCAGAACATCAAGGAAGTGGGCATGTGTGGAAACAGAAGGCGAGGGAGGGACTGAGGACCAGGTATAATATTCAAAGGCACCCCAGTGACCTACTTCTCCATCTAGGCTCCACTTCCTAAAGTTTCTGCCATCTTCTTGAATAGTGCCCACTTATTCAACCCATGAGCCTAATACAATGGATCTCACCCAGTGGGTCACGACCCCTTTGGGGATTGAACAACCCTTTCCTTTCACAGAGGTTATCTAAGACCATCTGTGTAGCAGATATTTACATTATGATTCATACCAGTAACAAAATCACAGTTATAAAGTAGCATTGAAAATAAATTTATGGGTGGAGGTCACCACAACATGAGGAATTATGTTAAAGGGTTGCAGTATTAGGAAGGTTAAGAACCTCTGGCCTAAAAGGTCATTTCATTTTAAAGCCACAGCACGCCTAAAGCCTATGTAATCCCTCTCCAAAGACACACAAGCTTCTAGTTTTGCAGAGTTAGGAGAAATAAGCAGGGTCCCAACAGGCATTTAGCAAACAGTTCTGGGGACGCAGCCTAGAATAGAAATGTGGCAGACCGCTTCTAACATCACCAAGAAATCCCCCAAAGGGTGAAATGACTCTCTTACCTTTGCCTCTACACCCGCAGGCTTGGTGTAGGGAGAACAGTGTCACGTGGTGTTTTCAATTAAAGACTATTGTAAATTATTCATAGGGGATGGTTATTGTCTTTTCCCTCCTTTGGAAAAAGCTTATGTAAAACAGGCATGCTCTTTCTCTAATTGTTGGATTTGCTCTCCCATCTTCTGCTGATGAGAATGAGAAATTACCACCTTGGATAAAAGCAAGTTGGAAAACCGCCCTGGGCTGATTACATAAGCTGTGAAATACTGTACCTGAAATTGTGTGTTTACTCTGCTAAGAATTCCCTTAATGAAGACAAAAATTTCTACACAGCTGGACCCATATGCTTTCTCTTATGTAAGATTCAATTATTGTGATCCAACCTGTAAAATCAAGAATGACGCTGTTTAGCTAAGCACTCCGTTAGCTTTTTGGGTCAGTGTTGTTTGAAGTGGATCCACAGAACCATCTATAGCAATCCCCCAGCATCCAGGCTGGCCATGGCTTCCACGTGACCCTCCCTGCCCTTCAGAGATGTACAATGCTTACCCTACGCCCTGAAGGCCATCTTTCGAGATTGCATTCAAAGCTCATCTCCACATATAACTGTACAACATTGGCTGTGACAGACAATATCTTCAGCCCATACCATTCCTCAAACCCTGGGAAGTTTTTTGTGTCCTGTGGGAAAATGTCCATAATTTGCATGTGTTCCAGTGTGGCATCCACCTCTCTTCTCCCCAACTCTCGGTCTCATGTAGTCCAGGCTGGCTTTGAACTTACTATGTAGCTGAGGATGATCTCAGGATATCTCCACCTCCTAAGCCCTAGGATTACAGGTTCTGCACTACCGTGCCTAGTTTTATGCACTGCTGGGAATCAGACCCAGGGCTTTGTGCATGCTAGCCAAGTGTGTAGTCAACTGAGCTACACCCACCAACCTTAGGCATCCTCCCCTTGAAGCTAAGTAGGTGTGAGTCCACAGCATATTTCACATTGAACTGAGTCAAGCAAAGTACCTCCTGAAATACAGGCTTAGGTTTTCTTTTGTTTTTGACAAGATGAGAATTGAAAAGGAAAGACTTCAGTGGAACTAGGTGTCTTGAAATAGATATAGAAGAGCTTTAGACAAGACATTCTTGTCCTTATGAAAAAATATTAGGGCATGGCTCGTGATATATACATACACATATATATATGTATATATATATATATATGTATCATATATATACTTGTATAGGTTACAAGGGAAATACTTGCATTGGTGAGTGGCCTTAACACACCAACAACACAGTTTCTCAGCCAGCCAAAGAAAGGGCACTTTTTAGAAACCAGAGCTCTAAATTAGCACCTTCCCTTTACCTCTGCCAAGCCATGGAGATTTGTATAAATAGATCAGAAAGTCTGTGAGCAGCTCTGCATTTCTGCAGCCGGCAGTTGATTGAGCAGGTGGGGAGGCTAGCCTTACACCCCAGCCCTGAGTGGCGTATAGAGCCTGCAGCCACCAGGCCAAGTCCAAATGCAGCTGCATCCAAAGGTGGAATGCATCATCCTATCTGCATATCATCTCTGTGCCACAAGCGTGCCTGGGCCTGTCATTCAAAGATGTGTCCATAGGTCTTCTTCAATATAGTTGTTTCTCTGTACCTGGGGTTCCTTATTCATTGACTCAATCAATCCCAGGGCAAAAATAATGGAAAAGAGACAGATTTTGTCTCACCATTGTTCCCTAGACAAAATAGTGTAGCCACTATTTACATAGTGTTCACATTTAATTATCTATCTTAAGTAATGTGAAGTATACAAGGAGATGAATATAGGTCATATTCAAATACTATTCATTTTATTTTATCCTTTTTGAGGTAGTAAGTTTTAACCCCAGACAGGTGCACATTCACGTGCCTTTTAACAAGTTTTATTTAGGGAGCTGGAGAGTAGTTAAGAGCACTGGCTGCTCTTCCAGAGGACAATTTTCACTACCCACAAGGGCTCACCACCCTCTGTAACTCCAGGAGATGTAATGCCCTCTTCTGGCCTCCGAAGGCACTGGGCATACTCAGGGTACATATATGTGCATATATCTAGGTAAAACACTCGTACACATAAAACACATAAAATTATTATTATTTTTTTAATTTTGAGTATAGAATTTCATTCCAGGCTGACCTCAAACTGTCTGTGTAGTTAGGATGACCTTGAACTTGGGATCTTCCTGCTCTCACTCCTCAAGTCCTAGGATATTGGCATGTGTCACCAGGCTTGAGTTTTATGCAGCACTGTGGAATGATTCCAGAGCTTTGTCCATGCTAGGCAAGCACTGTTCCAACTGAGCTATGTTCCCTGGTCCCTCTAAGACTTCTTACTAGAAGGGATGTGAACATACACAGATTTGGTGTGAGGGGTGTTCTGAGAATGTGTCCCTTGAGGTTATAGAAGGACATCATATAACAGTTAATGTCTGCACTTGTTGCTTTCATGTATGACAAAATTAGGGCGCAGAGCACTTCCCCAGCTGTGCAGCCCTCACCCCTGGAACCTGCTTCTGTCAGCTGGCAGGTGTGAGCAGGTAGCCTGGAAGCAGAGATGGCGGAAAGATCTTTTCAAGTTAATGACCATGAACACATCTAAACTAAAACACAGTTTAGGTGTCTTTGATGTGGAGATTTAAAGTGCCTCAAATTGTCAAACTTTTGACATTGTGACTGGAGCATTCAACACTCGATCTCATGTGTGACAGGTGGTCAAAATGTGGTTGCAATAAAATAGTGTATAAAATTACCTGCAGACTGTTTCTGTTTGTATGAGGAATATTAAAAAAAAAAAACATAAATGAATTGCATGTTTAGACTTGGCCTTCATTCGCTAGCTAGCTCACTGTATATGTGTAAATATTTCAAAAAAAAATCCCCCAAAGGTAAAACATTTGTGGTCCAAGAATTTTGTAAAAACTCTGCTGAACCTGCATGGTTTTGGTAAAAACTGAAAAAAAGAAAAAAACAAACCAACCAAACAAAAACCACACCATTCTCCCACATTTTGAAAATCTCCCTCCCCCCATTTTTGTTATAAAGAAAAAACGGGCTTCACATTTTCTAGTGAGTACCATATCAGTCCTTAGTCTAGGGAGCATATGCAAATATATACATTCATATTTTATTTGCCTTTTGACACTGTGACATTATAAAAAGTGCTAGAAAAGGACAACAATTAAAACTATCTCAAGGTCCCTTGGTGCCTGAGGCTGTCAGAATCAGAATGACAAAGGAAACATTTTTGGTTGCAGGTGAGGAGGTAGTGTCTGGAGTTCAGGTCTATTGCCTTTGGTGACTGCTTTTCTGTTTGTGTCAAGTGAACTGAGCCGTGCCAGTCACAGGTGCTCCGCTCAGCCCCGTTACCTCTGGCTGTTTATTCATTTGTTTTCCCTCTCTTCACTAGCCCTGATACTACTGGTGCCACATGTTGCCAGCCCTGGCAGGATGCCACTGGCACAGGTAGAGGTCCTCTGGGATGGTACTGGGTACTTGGTCACTCCAGCCAGGCTTGTGCTATAGATGGAATTCTTATCCTCCTTCTACAGCCGTCTTCTCTCTGACCCTACAGTCATTCTCTGTGGGCCACACAGCTGAGCTCTTCACCTCCTACCACAGGTCTCTGAACCCCAGCTCCACTTTTCATCCAAGTCTGCAGGCCAGCTCTCCTGTACTTTATTCGTGATCAGGACTGGGGATGGATGCTTCATGCTTTATTTAAATCCTTGTTTTTGCAGAGGTCAGAAGATGGTACTGTTATTCTCAAATATTTTGGGTGCCTTAGATGTTAGGTGAAATGGGGTTATATTTTTATATTCGTCATAGAACTATATGACTATAAATATATATATGATAGTATTTATGTATATTTATGTACACATATATGTACAAATATATTTCTGTATTAAAGAGAAAGTGATTTTCAGCCTCCTTTGGTGGTGTAAGTGGGAGAATGGACACATCCTATTCTCTGAGCACTGCTGAAGAAAGAGACCAAGTGTTTTAACTTCCTAGGGCTACTCTAATAAATTGTCACAAACCCAATGGCTTAGAAGGACAGGTTTATTTTTTCTCAGGCTTGGAGGATGCAACTCTGAAACCAATTGCTCACACTCTTTCTGTGGCACTGGGTGCCCTTCCTTGTGTCGGCCCAGCTTCCGGTGGTGGCACTTTGACTCCCCTGGCACTCCTCCCCTTGCAGCTGTGGCCCACTCATCTCTCCCTGTCACCACATGGCATTTCCCCTATGTCTCTTGTCTTGTAAGTACACAGGTCAGATTGGGCTGGGGTGTGCCCTAATGACCTCATTTTCATTTGTTTACATCTGCAAAGAACTTGCTTCCAAATACACTCATATCTACAGACACTAGGAACTGGAATTTTGACCATCTCTTTGGGGAAGGGAGCCACTTAAGCCTGTAGTGCGAAGGAAGTGTAGAGCCTAGGAGGGACCCTGAGAATGAGAGTACAAAGACTTTCAGTCCCCTTAAGACAGTGGGTCGTGACCATTGAGTGTAAAGCGACCCTTTCAAGGGGGTCGCCTAAGACCCCTGGAAAAAACAGATATTTACATTATGATTCATAACAGCAAAATTACAGTTATGATGTAGCTGTGATTTTATGGTTGAAGGTGGTCACCACAACATGAGGAGCTGTATTAAAGGGTTGTAGCATTAGGAAGATTGAGGACCGCTGCCTTAATGCTTGAGGGTTCAGTGAGAACATTGTAAGATGATGACAGTATAGGCCTTGTGTGTCAAAGAACGACCAGATAGGTGTTATATTAGGAACCAGACATCTGCATTCTGGCTCCGTTTATCTCCAAGCTTTTGGGAGTGGGAGGGGAGTGGAAAGAGTCTTATAATTTCTTAGCATAGTCTCCTTTTAAAAATGATGCTGGTCTCTGCCAAACTCATTAAATTTGACAACTTTCTTCTTCTTTTTTTTTTTTTTTAATCCTAGAACCATTTATTGGTGTCAGTAGTTGGTACTGGAAGCAAGAAGAATGAGGTGTGCTAACAGAAGTATATTGCATTATCTACTTTTCCAGAATCCTACTACAGAGTTATCTTTTGAAGTTTCTTTTTTTTTCCTTTATTTTTTATTTCTCCAAGTTACATCTCAATCGCAGTCCCCTTCCTATTCTCCCCTCCAGTCCCACCCTCCCACCCTCATCTCCCATCCTCTTCCCTTTTTTTTCCTTTTAAGTTTAAGGTATATCTTATTTCCCCCTACAGTTTCCCCTTTCAGCCTAACAAATGGCTCTTTCTCTTATAATAATAAATACAATACAAAACAACAGAGGTAATTAGGCCACAGTTATGAAGGTTATATGGCTTAGCGTACATTCCCAATGTCCAGTCCATATGTATTTGGTACCTGACTTTAACATTCTACTATCTAACCATCTCCATGAGTTTAAAGTTCTGTATCTGACTCAACATTCATACTAACTTGCAACACAATTTTAAAAGTATCTTCTTAGATCTATAACACTCTCTTGACTCCTAAACAACTCAAAATTTAATTATGAGACTCTAGATATCTGTTCTTCAACCACCTCAGAGACCTGAGAGGGATAAATATATCTGATTTTATAGGAAGTACAGGGCCTGCAGCTTCCCAAACTAAGAAATGACATACCAGTGGCTGCCTGGACAGTTCCCATTTTCTCTCCATATATTACTGCATCGATCTTCAGTCGTTTGGCCCCGTTTCTCTGACAGACATTGATTGTAGAGCAGGGGTTATGAAGGACTTACCTACCCTGTCTTGGCAGAGCTAGGCTGAATTTTGACAACTTTCTTAGGTGATGCAAGCAAGTGGGCTATGTGTGGCACTTACAGAGTTTATATCTCCCAACAGGGAAGATGGCCCATTTATAAGATTTTCATTAATGACTCATTCATTAGAATGGCTTCAGTCCTGGACCCAGGCAGGGGCAGAACCTTGTACCTGGTCTGGTTTATACACAGTCCAATGTGGTGTCTGATTCTAGAAACAAAGTGTCAAGCTGGAAGTGGCAGGTGATGGAGATGAGCCTGGGTGGGTAGGGATGGTGTTTACCATTGGAGAGGTAAGATGATCTTCTCATCCTTGATTAGGTATAGAGTTAGCAGGGAGGTGGGTGGAGACAAGGCTCAGAGAGGGATGGGAGGGACTCCTGTGGGAAAGGGGCAGGCTAGGGAACCAGTTCCACACACAGGCCTGATCGTTTGGAGTCTCCACTCCAGTCAACAATGTGGGGGCTGCTGGCAACTGTCTTGGCAAAGCTTCTATCCTTTTGCTTTCCAGCTTTGAAGTGGTATGGTAAGATGCTGCTGGAATCTAGCCTGCCAGCTGGTAGAGAGACACTGCATCCGGGCATGCTCAAACACAGAGAGACAGCTGTGGTTCCTTGGCGTGGTATGGCTGAAGGCAGACTTTGGTTAAGAGTAGAGGGGTACCCCTTGTTGGCATAGACAGTCACTAGGATTAGGGCCTCTGTCCTGGAACACACAGTGCTTACCAGGGTGGGGGTGACAAAGGAGGAAGGAAGCTCTAGATCCCGTGTTTAGGCTCCTGGCCCTGAGGACACAGTGATCCCTCTGTGTTGAAGTCCTCCTTTGAATTATCAAAGATTCTGCAAACTAGATTTCTGCAACATGATCCAAAATCAGGGGAAATGCTCTTCGTGTATATTTGAGTTTCTTTTTAAACGTTTTTTTTGTTTGTTTGTTTGTTTGGCCTCGGATATATTGGTTTTGGATAACTTTAAAGCTAGTAAGAGAACAAACTGTGTTTGGACACAGGACATGCCTCCAAACAAAAAGTGGGCGTGCAGTTTACGGTTTAAAAATTCCTCTGCAGTCCTCGAACAGAGCCAATGGGAGTTGGGAACCTGGTTGAGGGTTTCATTACCATAGTTTCCCTCTGGGCAAAAATGTGTCCTACTGTAGATTGTTTATTTAATTAGTTAGTTTCAGTTTTTAGAATTACAACTGAAAGCCCTTCCATCTTACAAAGTGCAGCCGTATAGTGTATCATTGTTTGGTGCCACTTAGGTACAAACTCCATATTATATTCTTTAATTTTTTGAATGAATTACATTTTTTTCTTAGTTTTGTGTTATTCTCATAAAATAGCCAAGGTATTTTGTGGAGTAGCTTAGGGAGTAAGGAAACTGGAAAGTTCACACAGTATGTTCCCAGCGTACGGCAAGGGTCTCCCTGGTTACATTGCAACATAGCAAAGGAGCAGAAAGAGAATGGCTGCTTGTAGAAGGGCCAGATCCATGGAATGACTTTACTTTGTTGCACTTACTCTAAAGAGAACTAACAGTCTTGTGAGAACCACGTTAATCCCTTCCAAGGATGGTGCCCTCCAATGACCCAATTCCTTCCCATGTAGATCTAACCATTTTTCAGTACCATCTTGTCTGTGGGTGGCACTGTTCCCTGTGTATGGCATTCTAGACTGTATAAAGTAGAAAAAAAGTGAGCTTACCATTCTTATGCAAGCATCCATTGGTCTCTTCTGACTATGGACATAAGATGGCCAGTTGCTTCAAGCTTCTTTTGTTTCTCTGCAATGATGGATAGGCCTTGAACCTTTAAAAGTAAATGCTTCTCCCTTCACTTGTTTTTGTAAGATCATTTCATTGAAGCAACAGGAGAAGCAGCTGTGGCAGAATTACAGATGCTCTTTGACCTACAGAGGGGTCATGGTGCCAGACTCACCTGAAGTTTTTAACATCATAAGCTTAAAATGTATTTTATATCCCTCCATCCACTGAATACCATAGTGTAGGGCAGCCTACCTTATATGAGCTCAGAATAGCTGCCTATAGCAGGGAAGAAATCTGTCTACCACACAGTGTATTCTGTACTACCGTAATTTACTGAATACTGTCCTAAAGCTGAATTTTCCAGAGGGCTATGTACAAATGCTTCTGCACCACCATGAAGTCAAAGAATTACAACTTAAACTCTTCTAAGTCTAGCTCTTATAAGTTAGGGGCATCTGTCCCATCTCTGAGCTCTATCACATGGAAAAATGGCAGCCTAGATATAACACATAGTACGTATGTACTTAAAATACAAAGGAGTGCATTTAATTTCATTGAAATTTAGTAGAGAATTTCATTCAGTGAAACTCAGATCATGACCTTCCATCATTAGTTATTTCTGTGGATTTTCCCTCTTTTTAAAGTATTTGCCTGCAAACTAAATAACTGGAAAACGCTTCTTAATATGTAGCATATAGCTGAATCCCAACAGAGTTACTCACACATGGTGGATACCTTTTCCTTTGGAATTTGTTATGTATATCCTTTCAGCCAATGGAGTCAACTCTAGATGTGTTTAGCATTTTCTGGTATCGTCTCTTTGAGTACTTTTTTCCCCCTTGCTTTTCTGTAGTAAGGGCTCCAGTTATCTTTGTCCTGAATTGGCTTTGACTCTGCAGTTGTTTGCTTTGCTTGGATCCCTTGTTTATTTCTGAATCCAATGTGTTTGTTTTTAAGTCTCCAAATCAGAGAACTGATGTTTCTTTAGTTCTCTGTGGATTCTGTTGCATGTTTTCATTCTGGCTCCCAATTATTTTTTTTAGGTACACAATTGTCATCATCTTCTTCCTTTTTAAATTTTTAAATTTTTTTTTATTTTTTGCCTTTTCATTCTGTCTATTGATTTCATGCCTTTGTTAAGTTCTGTGACACAGAGACCTTTCGGATTCTTCTTGGTTATGTTTTCTGCTAGGCTGAGTTTCTAGTCTTGACTACCTTGCCTTTCCCCTAGGAATTCATGTTTATAGCTGTCCAACATATGCAGTTTGTTTATTTATTGTTGTCTAAGTTAGTCAGCTCATATCTTTGTTATGTAGCCTCCTTTTCTTTCTTTTTTGCCATCAAGCTAAAGTTTGAAGTCTGCCTTTCCATTTCAGGGCATGTTTTCTGCAACCTGGAAATACATTGTGGTTGAAGTGGAGCAAAGCTGTGACCCCAGCACTGGGTCAGCTTGCCGGGTGATGAGTCTTTTACTTCTGAATCTTTTAAAAGTCCTGTGAAGTGAATTCAGCCATCAGGTGGAGCACCCACACTGTACTCTCTGGTTGTGGTTGGATGTGAAGTCAACCTACAATTTCACTATGGACCCCAGAGTCTTCATTTCCTTTCAGCAGAGATCCAGTACTAGGGTTACGGGCATCCTTCTTGCCCTCCATTCCTGGTAAATGTTCCTCAGATGAGGGGAGATCTGCAAATAACCCCATATTGCCCCCTTCCATACTTGATGATTTTAATTATCTGCGTTTTTCTCTTCTTTACGAAACTGGGTGTGGGGCTACAAACATTACCTACTTTCTCACCCTTTACTTTTCTGTGTGTGTGTGTGTGTGTTTTTTTTTTTTTTTTTTTTTTTTTAGGATTTTGATACTGGGATGTTGTTCTCTCCCTCCCCTCTCCCACTCCCACTCTTTTTGACTTGCGAGTATTTCTGCTTTAGATTGAGTTAAGTTTGGGGATTTTTGCATGTGAGCTCAACTGTCTTGTGTTAATTAGAAGGTCTCTGATAGCATTCTGGAGCCTGTCTAATACTCCCTCTCTCTACCCCAGCCCCTGTTTGTGTTGTTCTTTGAATTTCTTGGAGTTGTTGTTTGCTCTTCCCTATTGTGTTGTCCAGAATTAAGAAGTGGTCCAAGGGAACTAAAAGGGAACAGCGCCAAGATGGAACCTCTGTGGGAGGGGAACTGATGTCTTGAGGATGTGGTATGTGTGGGGAAGTGTGTGATGTAGTGCACACAGCCGTGGGAATGTAGATCCCCTCACAGGCTGGTCATCCTTAGCTCTAAGACTACAAGCCCAAGATGCATTGCAATCCAAAATACCTCCAAATCCTGAGCCACCAGGAAGAGAGGACCACCACAAGGACATGAGTGGAAAATTCCAACCATGACTGTGACCCTGTGTAACTGCTCAATGTAAAGCAGTGCAGACCCAACAAAGATTCATGAAATGACCTTCAGGCCAGGTGTAAGGAAGGAGGGGGAGAGATTTGAGTAACTCTTCTGTTTGGACTTTAGTCCTGCCCCCAGTATCTCTCATCATTTATCTACACATATTCTAGAATCCAAATCAGTCCCAACAGTGTGGTGTTGGGCATTTCAGATAAGTGGTCTTCACTCTGAGTGAAGGCTCACCCAAGTGAAAGAACTTGCTATTTCAGCTAGTGCTTCCTTTCCAGGTCTTTCTATTTATCTGCTCTAATAGCCAAGAAATGGCTCAGGCCAGAGAGAGGAAAGGAGGAAGGGAGGGAGGGAGAGAGAGAGGGAGGAAGGGAGGGAGATAAATAGAGAGAGAGAGAAAGAGAGAGAGAATCACTGACCCCCCCACCCCAGAGCTAAGTAGAATGTTTAAGCATTCTGAGTGTTTTGATTCTGTTTTAACATGTTACTACTTGTGAGAAAATGCTGCTCACTTCTTTTTCTTTTTTTTTTTTTTTTTTTTGAATCCCAGGAAAACACTGAACATGACTTTGCCCCGGACTGAGAACTGTCCCTGGTTGTCAGTTCCTCCCCAGTCAGGGCTTGGTGGCTCCAGAAGTTACAAGAGTATTTTAAAAATGTTCCCAGCGTGTTGTCACCTGCATAGTCAGCTTCACTTGCATATTTGTCTGAACAGCCAGCCACTCAGAAGCAAGGGCCATTATGTAAGCATTTTGCTGTCACAATCCCCACAACATTACAGCATGTTTGGTGCTAGAGTGGGCAGACTCCCTGATGAGAGCTGGCTTGTTCAACAAATGGTCAGCTTTCCAAATCTTAGCATTTGGACATCATATTTTGATCTTACTATAAGACTTCTGATGGGACTAGCTCAGGTTTCTCAGAACTAAGCATGGACAGAATACTATCTTATATGTGTAGGATAGTTGTTCAGTGGACTTCAGAGTAGTGATGTGAATTTTGTCATGTCAGAGTAATTCCACTTTTATCTGTAATTCTATGTTCTAGTTTCTCGAAACCCAAACCAAAAAGTAGCTGTTAGAATACAGTCAATAAGCTTTTCTTCACTACCTAGACTCAATAATTAAGATTTGGAATTCTACAGGTTCTTGGGATCTGCCTGGCTCTGCCTCTGGAGTACTGGGATTGCAAGTATGCTCCTCCACCCTTAGCTCTTGATCTTATTTTGTTCTTTGTTTGCGGATTCCATCTCCCTAGAATACTCTTCCCTATTCTGAACTTGGCTATTTCCTTCTGGCTGGATCCAACCATCCTCTTGTTCCTGTACTTTATGCACTTTTAAGGTTACTTTTTGCTTTAACATTTCTGAGTTTTACTTGATGTTTAAAAAACTGGTAAGGAATTTAACAACCCCATAGTACAGTGTCTGGTGGACCTAGTTCATGATATGAAGTTTGGCAATGAGTTGCGATGGGTGGTACCTCTAGACTTCTTCACGGGAGAGGGACATTCACTCTCTTGACAGTGACAAGCCATCTGTGTGGGTAACTATCCTTTTTACAGAGGAGACAGTGTTTACCAATAAACATAGTGTTTACCACTTCCTGAGAATTCCCTCTGTCTGGCACAGAATGGAGGCCTCACCACATGTTGTCTGGGTTAGTTAGCCCATGAGGCCACTGTTCCATTTTTATAATAAAGCTATTTCTGAAGCCTGTCTCTAGTACCTTTCTCCTTTCTTACTTCTCTCTGTTTATTATGGTCTCTTCCCTCAGCTGGGTGGCCTGAGGTTAGCACCGCCTTTCCAAATTTACTTGGTTCTTGAGCAAGACTGCCTGGATTCCACTCAGGTTCTTCCCATCCTAGGTGACTCTCGCCAGGCCCCTCACTCTCCAGCCTTTGGTTTCTTCATCTATAACCTGGGAATGATCAGAGTCCTTGCCACAGGGGGCTGTCCTCATTGTGAAGCATGTTGCTACATGTGACGTACCGAGTATGATATCTGGTCCGTGTGTGTGACTGCATCTGTCTCATTGCTGCCACCCCATACATAGGTCACTGGGAACAACATGAGGGCCTTTATTGCTGTGAGGGGTTTACAGTGTTAAAGACACACTGGGGTGGTAGCTAAAAGTCGGTGAATATGGAGTGGTTATAGTAGCTCTAGAGCAGGCATCATAAAACCACAGGTGACAGACAAATCCGGTCTGTGTCCAACTATGGGAGTCAAGCTGTATTGGAACACAACCATGCTGATTCTTTTATGTAGCTTGTGACACAGACCACAGAGCCTGTGAAACCCTTTGGCCTGGGCATCTGCAGGATAAGTTTACAGACCTCATGCTGGTCTTTCAGAACCTCACAATTCTTGGACCCAGCTCCTCAGATAAGATGCTGCCTGTTGTTAACTTTCTGCCCTCAGCTCTCACTTCCTGGGTATCCATACCTACCACTTTCAGTATATTATACTAGAGCTGAAGGAAGACGCCCTCCTTCAAACACGTTCCTTTTGCACATCTTTGGCTAGCCTGCTGCAAAATCTGTAGGCATGGGCTCTTAGGGGAGTTATTTTCCAGCTAGGACACTAGAGATCCTGAAAAGTCCCCCATCAGAGTTGGTGTTTGGATATGTCGGCCTTTTCTCCCAAGTAATCAGTTCAGTATGCCTGCATGTGCTTGTGTTTTGGATAGAAAGAACTTTCCTGATGACCCCAGGAGATGCTCCCCTGACTCCTGTCTACTGCACTGTGTGGCTGTGCTCTGTGCTAGAGCATCCATGCTGCCTGATCTGTCTTACGATCTGCCTCCTGTCTGCTCATGTGGCTGGCCCAAACATGCCAGTTAATTGTAGACATTGTGATTTTGCCATTATGTTTGGGGTTTGATGCTTTGGCCCAAATGTAACTCTCTGAAGTCTTCAGGGTGTAGAATCTCATTTATGTAAATTCCTTCTGCCATGGGACAGAAACAGACCTTGTCTCCATGGTTGTTCTCTGAAGGTCAGCTTTTGTTACTCAGTTTTTTTTTTCCTGACCACCAAGATAGTTTTCATTGATCAGAGACATTAATTTAATCCAATTTCAAGAAGTCTATCTCTTTTTATTTTATTAGTCTAACCACTTAAATAGCTACCTAATGCTTAAATTAATCTAATGTGAAGATGACAATTCTTAGGCACTTTGTTTTTTGTTTGAGGTTAGTTCTTATGTAGCCCAGGCTGGCCTGAATCTGATTATACAGCTGAGAATGACTCTGAATTTCTGATCTTCCTGCCTCTACCTTCTGAGTGATGGGATTACAGACATGCACTACACTACTTCATGTAGTTTACACAATGCAAAAGACTGAACCTAGGGCTGCCAGTGTGCACCATACCCACTCAGCCACATCCCGATGCTCATTTCTTATTTTAGTGTCAGACTCCTCTCTCCCTTGATTTACCCTTAAATATTTTTATTTGTTGAAGGTACCTTATTCATGCTGGACCTGACTGTCAAGTTTCTCTTATTTACTGAACATTCTTCCAGACACTGTTGGGATGGTATATAAAATCACATGGGAACTAACACAATAAAGGCACGTGTGGTTGTGATGTCTTCCTAGTGACAACAGAGGAATGGACACTACTCTTAAAAGAACCTAATGGTACAGATGGAGAAGCCTTTGATGGTACATAGGAAGCGGGGGCAGAGATCAAAGTGAACCCTGCAAAATGAAGGGTAAGCAGCAGAGGGGACAAAAGCTTGCACACTGGAGAGGGGGATGATATCTCAGGGGAAGTTCAAGAGAGTGAGGAAAGATGGCTGGGTTGGATGAAAGTTATGGGTTGGTTAAGGAAAGGTCTTGAGTTCTAGGCTCAGCCTAGTAGACAAAAATGAGTCTTCATTCATTTTTATAATAAGTATTGTGCCCTGTGGAAAAAGATGTGTCAGGAAGAACAAAGCTCCAAGAGCCTCAAAGCATTTTAAGACTTTCTGTAGTTTGTATCTGGAATGTTCTCAGAGGTCCGTATGTTAAATATTTGGTCCCTAGCTTGATGCTGTTGAGAGATGGTTGGACCTTTAAGAAGTGGAAGCTAGTAGAAATTGTTTAGGACACTGCTAGTGTGCCCTTGAAACTCTACTGTAGGGCCTCAGCCCTTCCCTCCCTTGCTTTTTGGCTTCCTGGCTCTAATGTGGGCAGATTCGTTTGCTACCCTCTCCTACATGACATCATGCTTTGCCACAGACCCACAAACACCAGGGCCATGTGATCAAGGATCAAAAGGGCCAAAGCTGTGAGATGGAATAAGCTTTTTCCCTCTGTAAAGTGATCGGCTCAAGGATGTATTCTAGTGACAGAAGCTAACTAACCCAAGGACCCCTCATCTAAATATGTAGTCAGAAGTTGGAGGAAGTGTGATTATGGGATGTCCTGTCACCCCTCAGTGATGGGGACATTTATACACCATACCATGGAAAAGGCCACACCGCAGTTTTTATGAAGGTGATGCTGGGCGGCCACACAGAGGTTGTACTGCAAAATGAGGCAAAGTCTCATGCCACGGAGGTAAAACCATTACCGAGTGACATGATAACTCTATCAGTTATCTCCATGGGTTCTAGCGTGTTCCTTGTCCTTGGTGGCAAGTTGAGGTCACCAAGAGGAATGAGCTCCTTGGCTGTGTGCACAACAGGGTGTCTGTCATCACCCTTTTCTAGACACTGATTTTGGCAACATGGGCACGCGCTGAGGAGACTTCCTGGCGCTTCTGTTCTGTATGTGACAGTGCTGAGAGTGACATTTTGGCAGGGACAGATCGATATGCCCTACTTGGTTATGTTAGAACCAGATTCTGATTTGTGTGAAACCAGAACTGTTACTACCAAGTTCCTTGCCTCAGGATGCACAGTGAGGGGTTTCATACCCAGGAAGGCCCTTATTCACAGGAATCTAAACAACCAGATAGTTAAAGGAATTGAGAAAGTATTTGGGCTTTATCAAAAGTGTCATATCCACAAGGGGAAGAAAGCTACATCTCCTGGAAATTTCACTTTACAACTTCTTATACCTAGGACATAGGGATTGGTTTTTGTTTGTTTTCTTCTCTCTCTCTCCTTATCAGTTTTTTTCCCAGTTTTCTCTCTCATCAGTTGCATTATGTTCCTCCTGTCTCTAAAATATTTAGGAAGTGGTCATTCTTTGTTAGGTACATCAATAGCCTATTTATAAAGTTATGTGGCTGTTTTGAAAAAAAGCCTTTGGTCTACATGTAAGTGCTCAAATGCTTTCTACTCACATGTAGACTTTTTAACACATGTAGTTCACATGTTGAATCAGGCAGCTACTTTTTCAAAGTCAATAGTGTAATTCAATAGGCCACTATTACACAGCATGTCTGGTAGTGTAAGGGTTCTCCTGAGATATTTATTTGTCCCTGAACTGGGGCCCACAATTCAATGCCCTGCATTACCGTGGACACTGTGGTGTGCTTGGTTTCTGTCACTTATTTATCTTTTAAGCCTCTGTCTACATTTGCCCCTTTGAAGTACATTAGTTACTATGGAAACCCTGATGTCATCTGGGGAGTGAGGGTGAGTGCCATCCAAAAGGCCAGTATAAAATCATCTTACTTAATGGCTTGAAATTTACACAGCACTTGGGAGAAATTATGAGTGTGTTTAAGAGAGCGGTGAACTTCTCCAATTGGAGCTGGCATGATGCGTGTGCGCACAACAGAGATCTTCATTTGTGAGATACACATGTTGCAAATTGAGGAATAAAATACAAAAAAAGGAAAGCCAGAGGATTTGTATAATTCCAACTGCTAAACACATTCATTTTTAGGATGTCATTGGATTACTACCAATGCTTAGATGTCCCGCCTTACGTGTTTTTCGTTTAAGCCAAGGATCTATTGGCTGTGTGGTCTCACAGGAAACCCAGAGTGATCCAGCCTCTACACGTCCGAATTTTACCTGAGCTCACGTGTGTGTGTGTGTGTGTGTGTGTGTGTGTGTGTGTGTGTGTGTAAAATTACCATCAGTTTCATCACGTGTGTTGATGTATGTGGCTGCCATCACGGTCCCTTTTTAGTCACACTGTCCTGCTCGCTCACCCAGGGCACTGCTCTTCTCTCCATCTCTCCAATGGTGTCATTTTAACAATGGAATAGAAATGGCATCATTCATCATGCAACCCTTTGAGGTTGGTTTTCTTCATTCAGCACAAATCTCTTGAGATCCATCCAAGTTGTTGCATGGATTAATAATTCATTCCTTTTTATGGCTGAGTGATAGTCCTCGGTCCAGACGTACTTTGGTTTGGTGTATCAGTCCCGCCTAGAAAGATGCTGGGCCATGCTTATCATTATAATCAGAAGTGTTTGTGGCTGTGGATGGGACCCTAACAGTGCCGCGTGGGGAAGGACTGAAAAGGGATCCAGTCTTCAGAGTTCTCAGCAGGGTTCTATCCTGCAGCAGCACCAGCAGGATCAGTGTTATTTGTAGAGAAAACCACGGTGGAGAACAGGCTAACTGATATGCATGCAGACGCCACATCCACACAAATCTTATAAGAGCTCAAGGGTGAGGAGAGCAGGCCTGTGACAAAGAGGGCCTGACACCAGCTGCTTGGTCCACTTGGCCCCTAAGACCCTTTGGGAGGAGATCATTGAGTCATTGACCCTCATCGTGGGACAGAAAGCAGAAGAGAGTCTCTTCCTTAGCCTCATTGGCTAGTTTTCATTTGGAAACATGTGTGCCACTTGGCTTTTTAAAAAAGAATGCCCTGAGGTTGGTAAGCAGTTGCAATATTTAAATATCCAAGTCATTCTCTGCACCCCAGCCCCAGGTCTGTGCTTCCTGTTTGAGGTTAATCAGGAAGTGGGCTAAGATGACAGACCCAGGGACTCAAAACCCAGCTCTCAAAAACTTAGACCCAGCTACACAAAACGGTTTCCTTCTGTCTTCTATGAGGAACAGATAACATACTCTTCCCTCCACCTCTATCCACAGAAAGGAAAAAAACCCCATGGTGAAGTGGAAGTTTTTAACACCGGGGGCTCTCAGTCTAGCAGGGAGTGCACATACTTTCTACTGAAGCTAACAGGATGTGACTACCCTGTGACA
This sequence comes from Lophiomys imhausi, assembly GCA_907164525.1. Lineage (NCBI taxonomy): Eukaryota > Metazoa > Chordata > Mammalia > Rodentia > Muridae > Lophiomys > Lophiomys imhausi. Next base: position 6,985,479 of record CAJQZJ010009840.1, read on the forward strand.
AACAAATAGTAAGCCGAGATGGTTGCGAAGGGAAATGGAAGCAACTTTGGGAACCTTTTGGTTTTTGTTTTGTTTTGTTTTTTCTCTCATTAGCAATGTAAGTTTTTATCTTGCAAAAATCCCTTGTTATCCTTGAGCACTAGCCTAGGATGTCTTACTTAAGTGCAACCAGCTTTTTTGTCTTTCCCTAGCTAAGTTTGATTTCTCTTCCTAATATATTTAAAAATGAATTCTTTCAAGTACCTCAAATGTAAATGCTCCTTTCTAGAGAGTTTGGTTCTGAAACACCAGATGAGACCAAGCTTGTATATAGGTGGGCTACTACTCAAGGATACTGTGTATCTGTCTAGAAAACAGTATGTTCAGTGAAAAGGGATCACCTCCGAAGACTAGGGCCCCCCTTACATGGAGGAGGGCTTGTGAGGAATGGTAGCCACACACATGGAGGAGGGTTTGTGAGGAATGGTAGCCAAGGAGAGGACAGGAAGTCCATATCCCTTCTTAAAGCATGTTCTTGATCAGAAAAAACATTTAATGAAGGGAGTTGGGGACAAACCATTCATGCACCTTAAAGGGTGTATTGTTGAAACCCTGTGTTTGCTTCTCTGTGCTCAAAGATCCCCGTTCATGCTTAGCCATCTGATAGACTTCAGTAAATATTTGCTAAACCAGTGAATTGGGTCACCAAGTGGAGAGCTATGTGACTTACTAACATGGTATAGACTCGGACCTTCCATCTTCCACCTTCAGCCCTACCACAGAGGACTTCTCAATTCGCTAATGTTGATGAAAATGTACCAGGAGGAGAACTTTTTCAAAGCTGGCTGAACTGTGGTCTGGAGGGACTGGGGTTCTGTCTGCAGTTTCACCCCATTTCCCAAGGAGCTGCAGCATCACCTTGCTCTATAAGAAGTTGGCAGAACTGCAGTTAGTGCCTGGGATGGGGGAAGTCGTGGCTGGGACAGCAGCCAGAGTACCAGCAGGTAGGCACAGTCCCCTGTGCACAGGGAGGTAAGTGACAAGGTCTTAGGAAGGAGCCATGAGCTTCTCCCTTGTCCAGACTCTGGGTCTGTGCCAGCTGATCGCAACCTTCATGTTTCTGAGACTAGTCAATAACAAGACACCTACCCCATTTTTATACTTGACAATAAATAAACAGCCTAGGTTTTCACTTATACCAGAAGTGGAGTGCTACTTTTGTGAAACTCATTTGTCCTTAGCACGAAGAGAGAAACTTGGAAACCCTACAATCTTCTTTCTAATTTCACTGTAGCCGCTGAGGTACCATGAGATGCCACAGACTCTAGGCTCCTTGTTAAAACAGCAACACATTGAGGTTGTAAGCATGCAGTTCCTTGCCTCATCTTCTTGCCCTGAAGCCTGAGCTCCTCTGTAGAAACCCCCTCTGTGGTCCCTGCCTTTCTTTAGCTCACTGGAGCCTATTGAAACCTCCTTTCACATAGCATCCATTTCCATAGGGATTCCCTCTCTCAAGTATTTGTCATTATCTTACCTTATGTCATTGTAAGTGGCTGTGGGTGATAGATTCCAAGTCCCTGTTCATAACCCTTAGTAATTACAAGGCAGTACATCCCCACATGACTCATGCTCTTGGAATGGCATCATGTGCTTTACTGGTTGGTGTGCAGAAACTTGGTTCTAACTGTTTCCATGCAGAATGGTGTTTGCAATGTCCTGGTTGTAAGCGGTATTATGCTGACCATATAAACCACCCTTCCAGCGGCCTGACCCACACAAAGGTCTAGCCTGATTTATAAGCACTCCCACCACAGCCTCACACAGGCAATGTCATCATTGGCCAAATGGGGATCAGACTAGAAGATGAACAGTCAATATAGTACAGTTCTAGGGATTTCCTATGGCTCAATCTACCGGCACCTTGCAAATAAATGCCAGTTGTGCACCATGACGACTGGCTTTCCTTTTCCTTTCCTTTCCTTTCCTTTCCTTTCCTTTTCTTTTCTCCTCTTCCTCCTCCTCCTCCTCCTCCTCCTCCTCCTTCTTCTTCCTGGGGATTGAACTTGGAAGTGGTTTTACCATCTAAGCCATCTCACCACCCCCCAGGGCCTTCTTGAAAAAGTAAAATAAAAAGATCATCTTTTAAAAAAACACTGTTATTGATTTTAGCAGACATTATGTGAATTACTAAAATCAGAAATTATTCTGAGTTGTCAATTTTGTGGTATTAAATGGAGTTTAAGTGATCTCTTAATTCACATCTCTCTAGAAGCTTTCATAAGTAGGTTCTGGTTTCCTTTTGACATTTTATATGATCAGTATGATTTATTCAAGTTAGGTTTTTTTTTTTTCTTTCTGGTTCTGTCTAAATCATGTCCCTTCCTGAGTATTTTTCACTCCTCATTTAACTCCAGGGATACTGACACTAATAGTTAATGTCTAATATTGTTCTAAGGATTTTCTATTTGTTCTAGTTTGTTTTTTTGTTGTTGTGATAAACATCATAACTGTTGTACTGGACTATCCTCCAAGCCATGGTGCCATCATCGTCAGGAGGTTGGTTGGGCCTGCTTACTAAAGATCACCATAGCTGGGCGTGTTGACTGTTAATGTTTCTTATTGGAGGAGGCAGGGAGAATCATGGGACCCTCACATGAGTATCTGGCTAACTCTCCTAGTCAGTTGTGTGTATTTCTATCCTAAATGCAACTGCACAAGGCCATGGAGTCTGGAGAAGGACTAGCGCATATAGACAGAGAAAGACAAAAGAAGAGGGTCCCACCTGCAAGGTCATGGGGAATCATCATCCCTACTGGCCACAGTAGCTTCCACTGTGGCTACTTTGAAGTCACTCATGGTCTTGCTCATAAACCTTCACCCATTGCTCTATGGGTAATTAGTTCATTGGTTTTCCAGAGTAAACTCTGGTGGAATGGTACCTTGGTTGTGATTGAGACCATAGAAGGAAAGGGGTAGTTATTATTTATATCTCTACCAGGGAAGGAGTTTAGCAACAATGACCAAAAGCAACTTGGGGCGGAGAGAGCTTATTTGGTTTGTGGGTTTGTCTGTCATCACGGAAGTTAAGGCAGGAACTCAAAGCAGATACTTGAAGCAGTAACTATGGAGGATTCTTCTTGTTGTCTTACTCTTAGGCTCACATTCAGCTACTTTTTTTATGTAACCCAGAGGTACCTGCTTAGGAATGGTACCACGCACAGGGGCCTGGGCATTCCTACATCCCTTAGTAGTCAGGAAAATGCCCTGTATACATGTGTTCAAAGACCAACCTGATGAGACAATTCAGCATTTACATCTCCCTCTTCCCAGATGACTCTGGGTTTGTGTCAAGTTGTCATCTGAGGGAACTATGGCAGTATTAAACCGTTGGATCCTCACAAAAGCCAGGTGGATAGTTACAGCTAAATCTTAGGGATGTTTTAGGTCTGAGGAAAGTGAGTGTGCTAGTCAGTGTCTGTCCCCATCCTGGGTCTCCATGGGTCCATTTCTTTTCCAGAGCTCGCCTGTTTTCCAGGGCATGTGGCCTGATGCTTCTACAATCCACACTCCTTCAGTAGGAAAGACCTCCCCACCCCACCCAGGCATGCAGATAGCAGTTGGTGGTACTGGGTAGTGGTGCCAAATTTGTCCTGCTCTCTGGGTCACCTTGCTTACGGTCTATAACAGGCATGAGCACCTCTCCTTTCCTGGCTCCTTTGTACTTTACTCACCAGGCCCAAGACAAGAGCCCATACTATCGCTTTTATCTCCACTCTCTGGCTCCCTTCTGAGGACCTAGTCCTCACAGTAGGAGGGCTGTGGCCACCTCTTCTCAAGTGAGTGGTGAGTTTGGGAGCTGCCCCCGGTGACAGTGTCATTCTCCAGGCTGCTATGTCTCTCTTGGGTAGGAGCCTCTTTATTCCCGTGTCCTGACCCCATAGTATTGGGGATCCCATGAAACAGGAGAAAGTAGTCCCTGCCTGCTGTCAGTTGCCCCTCCCCCTGCTGCAGTATTCCAGTGAAGCTCAGACAGACCCCTGTGTTTGGATATAATCCAGAGGGAATGACTTCCACAAGTTTTGTCCATCATGGCTTTATTATAGCATGCTTCCATGGTCCCTACCTTACTTGGCTTTTTTCACTATCTGCTGGGTTTGAAATGACAAACATGACTGTTTCCAATGCAGATCAAGGATACTGAGGCTCATGGTGGAGGAGCTGTCTTCAATCACGGGGAAATTTACTCTAATAGCCCAACCCCCACTCCCTTGCTTGACGTCCATGATTTCAAGACTTTACCTTCCATCTACTGTGGTAGCTGTTAGACAAATCTTCCCAGAATTCTCCTGCTTTGATTACATACACAGTGGGCAGTTTGAAGTGTAGCCTGTCTAAATGGGTTCCTCCATCCTTACCCATTTTTTTTTTTCTTTTGTGGCTCTGGAGGCATGGGGAATCTATTACCACAATGGACCCTTTTCTGTATAATGGCATCTCTCTGGGCAGGTATCATTTAAAGGAAGTTGATTAAAAGGAACTTCAGCATCAAATTCTAACAATTTGTTTGGAGCTAGAGCGTTTCAGATGGGGTGAGTAGAAAATGCAAAGGCCCTGAAGTTAAAGCATTCTTGCTATGATCGAGATGAGGAAGGATGATGAGTCCTCAGCAAAGGAAGCAGAAGGCAGTTGAGTACAGAGGGATAACTGGGGAGATCTGATCAGTCCCTAGCACCTGTCCCCAGCCCTGCCCTTGCCCTTGGTCTCCTGGAACTCTGCAGTGGAAAGTATTTACCTTCTGGAGTGACAAAGCACAAATCCCCATGGGAAGCTGGTAGGGATGTATCTTTTTTCTCACCAGCTGACTTTATCAGCTGGACAGTGACATCAGCTGTCACATCCTATGTCTCTCACTGATAGTTCTTGGAGTCTTTAGTTCCGGACCTACTGACTATGTCTTGGGTCGGGGAGCTCCTATATTGTCCACACCTCAGTCTTAGCCATGTGACTCTGTGTAGTGCCCCAGCCCACATTGCTTTTTATGGCTACTGCAGGGACTCAGTGATTGACTTGTGGGCATACTTCTTGAGAGAGCCTGAATTGTTGAGTCCCGACCTCAGCATCATTTCTGCAGGGGCATCATGTTTTGAATGTACTGATCACCAAGTCACCCCCTGACACCCTGACACTGTGTTAGGTATCTTATCATGGTGGATTAAAAGGGTCACACTTCCCTTTCCTTGTTTTGAATAGTTGAGATCAACTCTGGGCAGGAACTCAGTGGGGTGTGGTGATGACACTCTGCCTATCTATTTAAATGTTGGCATTGTAAGTAATCACATGAGTGAGTCCTGGCTGGATGGCAGGTGCTGGCAAGTGTCTCATGTACTGTTTCAAACTCCATAGTTGTGCGGTCCTTTGGAACCTGAGACTGAGGTTAGCAACTCTACTGACAGCTGGTGTGGTGGCTAAGCAGGACAGTGAGAAGGAGCATGTGCCCTATTCCATTTGGAGGTCCTGTATAGTGATGAAACCTGTTTCCCAGTGGAATCTATGCTGGCTTTTATAGCTGTTTATGGAAAGCAAGTGGCCTGACATGCGCACAGAACAGGTGTCAGTGAAAAGTTTATGGGGCTTGTGTGAGTACTGGGCCTTGGGCAGGTTCGAAAGTGTCCCAGATCTGAGATACACTCAAGAGCAGGTGTTCAGGTACTTTCAATGCCTTCCTCCTTCTGGACAGGGAGCTGTCACTTCTGTCCCTCTCCCCTGCTGCTGTCGTTTGTGCATTATGCAGGATACATTGGGATTTCTTGTCTGACTTTCTCCCGCTGAGTGCCCACTGTCTACCTCAGTAGTGATCTTAAGGCCTGATTTGGGGTCCCCATTGGTCTTAATGACTTTGACCCTACAGCTACTCATATTCTTTCCCCCATTGAGTGACCTGGTACTGCCTGTGTGCACACAGGCCCCACAGCAGCTGGGACCACACAATGCTTAGTCTTATTGCCAGCCTCTCAGAATGGCCTGGCAGCTTTTGCCTTTCAGAAACCCAGCAGGCGCCAAGGGTACCCTGCAGAGGTGATTTGTCACTTCATATAAATGACAGATTTGAATTCTCAGAACCTTGGAAACCTGCTTCCTCCTGTCTTTGTGATGAAAGGTCTGAGATAGTCACGTGGTTTACTGACTCTGGGCTGGGTACAAGTACTCAAGGTTTAAAATATCACCCTGTCCTGCTAGCTGTTTGCTCTTGGGTCAGTTTCTTACCCTTTCTGAGCTTCTCCTTCCATCTCTTTAAATTGAAGCCAGTAATACCAAACCTACAGTGTTTGAATCAAGATTTAATGAGATAATGTTTGTGCCCAGCGCTGTGCCCAGGGCCTGACACACCTCAAGGACTCTGCAGATAATTAGCTTCCTCAGATAGAATCCCAAGAAAGAGGAAAAAGCCAAACAAATTCCATGAAGCAACATTTTACTATCTGTAGTGATCTGGCAGGTTTTAGATTGTCCCCCCCCCCCCCACCAAAGTAAAAGACCTTTAATTATGTCCACATTTGTGGTTTGCTTGCATTGTGAGGAATGGATCTCTAGATCCCCCCCCCCACCCATTGCTGTTTGGAATGCAGGACAGACTGGCATCCAGAGCTGGAAGTCAGTGCTTTCTTCTGCAGGGATCCCAGTGTCCTTGGTCCCAGACTGGGCTGGCCATGCCATCTGAATATGGTTTGGGCTCAGAGACAAAGGGCACCTTTGCATGGACAGCCAGATCACATGTGTGGTCTTTGTTCCTGCTGTTGCTCCTCGTTCACGTCATTCCTCTGGTGTGGTGCTGCTCTCCAAGTGATACATGTGTCACTGTTTGGTTTTTGAAACAGATAAAGTGATAGTGGGGTTGGCTTGCTGGGATTTCAGGCCCTGAGCCTGCTCTGGCTGGCTTGACCGGGTATGAAAAGCCTCAGTTCCCTTGCCTGCCAAGGGCCGTAGTGGGAGTGCTTGTTTCATGGGGTGGTAGGGGACAGATGGGGGACAGGTGAGGAAGATTGGTTTGTAAATGTGCTCAGCACAGCACCCAGGCCACAAGAGATGCTTCATAAAAATGACCTGGATTAACATGAGCAGTAGATGATATCTGAGTAGGCGTTATTGCAGAATCAGCACGTCCACATAAGTAAATGATAGATGGCTGTGCATACGGGATCCTGCTATTATTCAAAGTGTATGTATTTTTCTTTATTTGTAACAAGTGTGTTCATTGGTGTGGGTTCACATGTATGTGCCAGTGTGGATGTGTGTTGTATGTCCTCATGCGTGCAGAGGCCAGAGGACAACCACAGGTGTTCTTCCCTAAGAGCTGATGAACACCATTTTGAGAGAGACTGTCATTGGTCTGGAACCGGCCTACTGGCTGGCCAGAGGTACCCAGGGATCCCACCCAAGGATCTCTGCCTTTCTTGTACCAAGATATGTGTGTCCTGCCTGTTCTGGCATTTTCCCATGGGTTCTGACAATTGAACTAAACTCCTCACTTTGCCAACTAATCTGTCTCCCAGCCTGAGGGGTTATTTTTTAAATCATTATTATGTTTATATATTTATGTGGGGCAGGAATGTGCCGAAAACCGAGGGGTCCGATTCAAATGCAGTCGCCCCTCCCCCTCCTGTCACTGACATTTATTGTGCCTGGAATTTGCTCTCACCTGTCTGTAAGTGACAAGGTGCAACCGGTATTGGCTCTGACATAGGAAAGGGACAAGCTCCTGGATATTCCTCCTGCTCATCTGCCCAGGCAAATTCAGCTGTGCCACTCAAGTGGAAGCCTGCTGTTTGGGGTTTGTTCTTTTTCCTGGGGTTCTTGGGGGTGATTTCATTTGGCGTCAATTGGAACTGTCTCGATTCTCTGACTTGTAGTTCATTAATACTGTTTGCCCCAAACAGCTTTCGTTACACTGAAGAGTAACTTACTTTAAGGGAAAAATGGTTTACAATTTCCTGAATTACACACTCTGTGAAGCATTGTGACATTTATTTCGAGCTCGAAACAAACTGTGGATGCAGCTTGAGTGTTTCTCTGTGTGTATTTACATGCTTATTCATTTACATTACTGCATTTTGCACATTCACGTTTGTCTTATTTATATTTTCTATTAGCATTCATGGCGATATGCATATTTTACAAATGTGGGCACGCTTATAGAGAGCCAAGTTATTTTTTGCTCTTTGGAAAAGTCATTTTCCTTCAGTATTTTATGAGACATTTCAAACATAAAGAAGAGTTGGATTATTTTGTTGACACCTGTGTGCCTCCTGTGGCAATCTCACAGTGAACACATTGCTTTCCACACCTCGCTATATAGTTTCCCATCTCTCTGTCCCTGAATCCATATGGTTCCATCTTCCTGCTGCTATTGTATCTCTAAGCAAATGGTCAGCTGTCAGTGAGTGAGGCCAGGTGCTTGTTTTGTGGGAAGCCTCTGTTACGTTCTAGGCTTTCTAAGAGTCTTACAGGGATCTCTTGCAGCGATCTAGAGACTGCTAATGGTCCACAGAGCCGCCCATTCCCCTTCAATGGTGATAGCCCTCTTTGCTTGGCATTTGACATTCTGGTGCTCACTGCCTTTCAGAGGTAGAATGTTCAATATATTGTCTGCTACTCTACCCCTCAGACAAAGAGGCATCACTGAACTTATGAGAAAATTCTTTCTGTTCCCCACCCCTGAGCACTCAGCAGGTAGGGGCTGTGTGTCTTTTAAGGCTTCACAAAGGCCCATTGATGTAGCCTCACGGTTCCCCCTTGGTAATTTTTCCCAGAACTCTCTGGTCAGGGTTGCCCCCCAGACATTCTGGTGCTCTTTGAGAGGCAGGCACTCACTATTATACTCCCTTCCTGATGCCTAGGTACTGTCCTTGTTGGGCTCTGAGTTCCACATGAAGTAAAGGCCTGGTTGAGAGGGGACCAAATATCCTTCCATTTAAAACAAATGCCTGGTATAGTATGACAATAATGGTCTGTTTTGTACAGCCCGGAGGATGACCTGTTATAGACATGCTTTCAGTTTTGAATGTGTAGGTTTATTGAGTGTGTAACAAGCCAAAAGTAAAAGGAGAAAGAGCAAGAGAGCAAAACATCAAATCAAGTGCTCAAAACATCCAACAGAAATCAACTGGGGAAGCCTTGTTGAGGCAATCAGCTGGAGTTCCCTATAGAGAGAGTCCCCAATGGAGCAAAGTGTCCCATTGGTGTAACTTCCAAGTAAAAGAACAAATGACAGCAGAAAGGTAACTTATCAAATCAAAGGCTTATTACACATATCCAGTGGAAATCAAGTGGGGAAGTTCCATTAAAGAAGCTGACTGGAGTTCCCTAGTGTGATTGGCCAGGCAAAGCAGGATGTCCCTTCCAGTGGATGCTTCCAAGACAAAGAACAAATAGAAACAGAGATAATATCATTAGATTGAGCATCACAACACCCACAGAGCAACTACCCGGGGAAGCCCCTTCAGGCTGCTGTCTGCACTTCTCCATAGATGGAGTCCCAGGCAGAGAGCAAAGTGCCTTTCCCTTTAAGTGGGACTTCCAAGTCAAAGAACACATAGTAACAGATAGCAGAAACATTGTCAGATTGTCCCAGCCAGCACTCAAAACATCCACCAGAAAGCAACTGGGGAAGTTGAGGGAGCCAACTGGAATTCCTGATTGAGCTAAGTCCAGATACATTCTTCTTGGCCAAGGGTGACACACCTACTCTAACTAGGTAAATAGCAAAATGAAGTCCCAGCTTCTCATTCCTATCCTGGGCACTTTTATGTCCTGGAATAAATAATAGAAACATCTTTTGGAAAAGGTTCACCTTCTCTGTTCTCAATGGCAGGGTTTTTATTCTCAGGCTGTTTTAATGTTCTCGTTTCTCCCTGTCATGGAGGAAGAAGGTTCACCTGTCCTAAGCAAGGGAAGGCTCCCTGGAGGAGACTTTCATACAAACATACTTGGGTCTGAAGTAGTAGGGGAACCCTAATTCCAGCGCTGTCTTCTCAATGAGCTCAAACAAAACATAATTTAACAACATCATTTATATTACTTAACATCTACATTCTGCCAAAACACAATTGTTAAAAAGTTAAAAGCATGCTCCTCTGATTATTATAGACTCCTATTTTTAACTGAAAATAAATTCTTTTTCATACAATATACTATGATTATGGCTTCCCATCCCTCAGCTCCTTCTAGATTCTTATATTTTAAAAGCCCCTGAATGAGAGAGAGATAGAGAGAGGGAATCACTAAGATAGTAAAGCTATCTCAGAGAGGAACTAGAAGACCTTGATGTTAGAGGCATCTTGCAAAGGATGGATGCTAGTAGGTGGTTGTGGCATAGATGCTGCTGTACCATTGTGATCAGCCTAAACCTCTGGGAAGACTTCCAGCAGCAGACTCCCTGCTGTCTGCTTTCTTCTGGGATTTCCTTGGTTGAAAAGAACCTCCATAGTTGAAGCAAGTCTGTCATACAAGTCTCTCTAAATCCTGTGTCTGATCCACTAGTGGTATCAGACCCAACCTGCTCCTCACTGCTAGAATCTCTCCAAGGGTTATCCATCCCACCTCACTGCTGGCCTCAAGTCTAAGCTATCTTCGATTGACCTGTCTGTTCCCACTCTCTTCTACAGAGCTGACTTTTTCAACTTGGAGTTCACCACTGTCCTTCATAGTCAATTCCAACAGAACCCAATCTATGATAGCCAGATAAATAACTTGTAAATGTCCTGGGACTGGGGCTATAGGAAGCTGCAGAGTGCTTGGCTAGCATTGCAGGAAGCCCTAAGTTTAATCTCTAGTGCTTCATAAATCAAGCATGGTGGCACACGCCAAATCCCAACAGTTGAGAGATCAGAAGTCAGCCTGAGATAGGAGAGAGAGAGAGAGAGAGAGAGAGAGAGAGAGAGAGAGATTCATAGCTTCACAGTGTCCTTGATACATAATCAACAGGGAAACCAAACCCAGCTTATATTCCTTTCTTTATGTGAGGGCTTGGCACATTTATTTCAATCAGGCAGATAGTCAGTATTTCAGGCTTTGCAGACCGTAAGGTCCCTATTGCATGCTCACCACTTCTCAGATCTGTGCTGTAGTGAGAACACAGCCATGCTGACTGTGCAAACAGGAGATGGCTGTGATCCAGGGACACTCTAGTTGCAAAACAGGTGGCCAGTGAGACATGGCTGAGGGTCACAATGTGCAGACCCCTGACCTAGATAAACCACATGTTTGGACTGCTCTACTAAACTGTCTCTGTGTGACACTGAAGGAATGAACTGCCCCAACTGCACCCTTAAGACGGGTGGATTAAAGGAAGAAAGGGAAAACTGGCCTTTTCAGACTCTAGTCCTGTGGATCTCAAGTTATATCTGCATTTTAATCTCCCATGTATTTGAATCTTTGCTCCTAAGAGGTTTAGGACTCACAGATACTACAGGAAGCCACGAGGAGGGTTGCCTATGGTCCCATTCCTTAGGCAGATATATGTTTTTAGAGTCTGAATCTGAGGCTCTGTCAGCACAAGTCGTGGAGTTACTAGGCTGTGTTTTTACATACTGGTTGGAGAAAAATCGACAAAAGAACAAAGCTGACTGAAGATTCAGAGAGCGTGGAGTATTCGAAGAGTGTCTGTCTGTGCCACACTCTCTCTGCCATGGTGGGCTGCAGTTAGCAAGAAACCTTAAAGTAGCTTACAAACCACAGAAACTCATTTATTATGGGTCTGGAGGCTGCGAATCTATGATGACGATATTGGCAGACCTAGGTGAGCAACTCCTGCATCCTGTTCACAGTCACCACCTTCTGTGTTGTGGGAGGGCTGTTCTTCTATGATCTAACCACCTTCCACACCTTCCAAAGGCCTTCTCTCCCAATCAGTGTCATTGACACTGGGAAGTAGGTTTTTATGTTAGAGTATGTTGGGGTTGGGAGCAGTGTCAGGGTCCAAACCTTCAAACACTAACAGTCCAGTGTTACAGTGTTTCAAATACATGGGTGATTAAAATGCAGACACAACTTAAGATCCATAGGACTAGAGTCAAAAGCCAATGTTTCCTTTTCTTCTTTTAATCCACCTATCTTTATCCATGTTCATTTGCTGTGAAGAGACACAATGGCCATGACGACTCTTATAAAGGAAAGCACTTGACTGGGACTTGCTTACAGTTTCAGAGTTTAGTCCATTATTCTTATGCTCGGGGAGCATGGCGGGGGAGCAAAAAGGAGAGCATAGGAGGGCCACCCAGTTAATATAGCCATGCTTCCTAAGTCCAATGAGACAGTGGTACAGGGTACCAGGAATTCCCACTGGGTGAGGTCCCCTCCTTACATCTCATCCTGGGAGGCTTCTAGAAGTTCTAGAGTGCCTTGGGTTTGAAGGGCCAGATTATATGAGATATCTGGCAAGAGGTGGTGTGTACCTCTGACTTTCGTGGATGACCACACTACCTGGAGACATTGCTAAACTCAGAATCTGACCCAGGAGTGGGGCAATTTTGAGAGTTTGCATTTCTAAAAGGTTCTCAGTGGGTGTCACTACCAGAGAGCTTCTGTGAACTGGCAAGGGCTTTTCATTCTGCACAGGCTTCTGCCATATGGAAGCACCCAGCAGTGGCCCTAGTGGCTCTCAGCCTTTCTATAGCTGTGGTACTTTGACACAGTTCCTCAGGTTGTGGTGTCCCCCTAGCCATAAAATTACTTTTGTGGCTATTTCATAACCGTGATTTTGCTACTGTATCATCATGTAAATATATAACGTGTAGATGGTCTTAGGTGACCCCTGTGAAAGGATCGTTTGCCCTCACCCCCAGGTCACCGCATGTTGACAACTGCTGCCTTAGAGGGTCATGTTATCATTAGCGCGGAAGGAGACAGGACTCCAGGTTGAATTCCTTGCTCTGGATCCACATGGACACCTGGGACTTGTGACTTAGGTGCCTCCAGAGACTCAAAAGATTTGCTCGGTGAGAACACAGAAGTCCCTGATCCCTTGCTGGTCCCTGGGGAACAGACTTCCCTGGCAATTATTTCACAGCCTGTGGCAGTGCAGGCTCATCTCTTCAAGTCCAATCTCTAGAAGTACATTTGAGGCGATATATTTTACATGACGAAGAAGCTTTAAAAGCAGTATGGCCCCTGGGCATTAGGCAGAAAGCATGATTCCTGGGTATGTTCGCCCCTGTGTTATTAACACAACGTATTTACTTGATGTTGGATGAGAGAAGGCACTCACTAGAGATGTTAACCGTGGGGTGATCAATTTCAGCAGAGAGGATGTTTGACTCCAAAGGCCTGATTCTTGTTGTGGATCCACTGGATAAGGAAACAATGAATGGGCAGAAGAGTATGTCAAGTTTAATAGTTCCTTTTTGTTGCAAGTATCGCTGTAAGTGAAACCCGCTAAAAGGCTGGAGGTTCTAGGGGTGTTTGGAAATGACTGTATTCTCTTGTACAGGAGGAGCTAGTTCAGCCATATTGATCATCCAGGGACAGCACAGAATGTTTTATTGAGGAAGGATTCCATATGAAAGCGCTCTGTAAATGGAACCAGCATTTGATTACTGGGAGAAAATGACTTCGAGTTGCTATCTGGTTTCTTAGCCAATACCATTGATTCATGGAGCTGCTAGTAGGTTTGTTTTGTTTTGTTTTGTTTTTTGTTTTTCCATAATCTGGCCCATTTCAAATGCTGCTGAGTGACTCGAGCTATTTTCTTGACATCCTCCCGTCTGAACACTGAGGGTGATTCCAGCAAGTATCCACCCGGTCTGCTTGTGTCTCAGCTTCCAACTTCCCAAGTGCGGCGCCATTTATCATTACAGCTATATTAAAGTCATCATGCAGTGTTTTGCATTTTTATGATGTTCCTACTTCTAACAAATGCAAATCTTCCCTTTGGAGCCCACATAGACTCTTTCAGTAGTGCGGGGGACACTGAGCTGTCTCAACCCAGACTCAGTCCATGGGACCAATATCTGGTCTTGTTTCTAAGTAGGAAGCTGTTGAGTAGGATCACTCACTCTGGGTACGGTTTGTGCCTCAGATGAAGACAGAATATTTTAATTTCCAGTGTTCGCTTTTCTTGTTTGTTTGTTTATTTGTATATTTCTCTTCCACTGGTGAGAATTTAGTTGTCCACAGAGGTAATTGGCTAAAAGAAAAAAAAAGCAGGAAAATAGAGCAGTGATGGCATAAGAGAGCCATTAGTAGATCAATCAATGCCTGGCTCTGTAAAGCAGAGGTCTTTTCAATGTTGGTAAGGAATGTCTCCAGTGATTGCTTATGCGCTACCTCCCTATGCTTGTTAAAACAGCGTGTTCTTCCCTGGATGAGGACCCAGCGATGACCCTGTAACAGAGCAGAGAAAACTTTAAGCTGACCACAAAATGAAAGGTCTACAGCCTAAGCGGGCATAGTGGCTCATGTCTGTGATCCTAGGACTGCACAAGTTTGAGGCAAGCCTGAACTATATAGTGATTCCAGCACAGCCTGCTCTCGAGGAAGACCTCACCATGTGCTTAGATGCTGCCGGCCTGGCTCTTGGTTGAAATTCTGTCTCTGCTGCTTTTTAGCTGGGCAATCTTTGTAAAGCTGGGCAACTTCTCTGTTCTCGAGTCTCCTCAGGAAAAGGAAAATAACAGTGTCTTCTTGGCATCTGGAAGGTTGTAAAAAAAAGAAAAAAGAAATCACAGCGATGGATGGTGTGGTGATTTGAATGAGCCCCGAGAGGCTCATACATTTGATTGCTTAGTCCCCAGTGGAACTGTTTGGGAAGGACTAAGAAGTGTGGCCTTGTTGGAGGAGGTATGCCACTAGGAAATAGGCCTTGAGGCTTCTACAGCCCATGGCCTTCCAGTTAGCTCTCTCTTTGCCTCCTGCTTGTGTGTCAGATGTAAGCTCTCAGCTACAGTTCCAGCATCATGTCTGCCTGTCTACTGCCATGTTCCTCACCATGATGCTCATGGACTCACCCTCTGAAATTGTAAGCCCCCCATAAGCTCTTCTCTAAGTTCCGCTGGTCATGATGCCTCTTAGCATTGAAACTGATGTCTCGTGGTGTGTAGTCACATTGAAACATGACTAACACCTAACATAGATGGTAAGTTCTGGCACTAATGCCACTGTTTGTTTGTTTTGTTTTTTTTTTTTTTGCAAATGATTGCCTTTGAAACAAAAACATGAAGAAGTTGTATGTTTCCACTAGCTGCTTCTACTTTTCTTCATTCAGGGATCAAAATCAGTAAATGAATGGTCTCAGATTTCTAGTTGTTTCCTTGCCCTGACCCCTTTGATTCTCAGAATATGGTGGTAGGTGCTTTCCCTGCTGATGCTGCCACTGTCCTCTTGATAGTCTCCCTGGAACCTGGTGTCTCAGTGAATTAGTTTACTCCGTGGTTGAAGCTGAGGTGACCCCCCAGTCCAGGCTTTGTCAAAGCCTGGTGAGGGCACTGCTGGAAATAGGCAGACATAGAAGGCCAGCAACCATCGCTGTTCAGGGCCTGTGTTGAGAGGAAGAAGAGGTACAGAGGGCTGCAGTGATGATTTAGTCTCTAAAATACTTGCCTTGAAACCATGAGGACCTGAGTTCAATTCCCAGAACCCACATTAAAATAAAACTCGGTGTTGGGGCTGGAGAGATGGCTCCATAGTTAAGAGGACTTGCTACGCCTGTAGAGCATCACAGCACCCATGTGGCAGCTCACAACCTTCTGTCTTAGGGTATCTGAAACCATCCTCTGATGTCTGCAGTCACCTATGAGCTTATGGTGTAAAACATGCATGAAAGCACATACTCAAACACATAAAATACAAATAAACCTTTGAAAAAGCTGATTGTGGTGAGCATATAGTAAATGCTGTCTCTGAAAAACAAATCAAAACAAACAAATAAGCAAACAAATTGTTTCATGCTCAGACTCCTGTCAGTTCCTACTCTACCCGAGTCCCTTGCAATGTACTTACTTTTCCTAAATAAATAAAATATTTATTTATTTTTATTTTATGTTTATGATTGTTAGCCAGGCATGGTGGTACATGCCTTTAATCCCAGCAATCTGGAGGCAGAGGCAGGTGGATCCCTTATGAATTTGAGGCTACTCTGGTCTACAAAGTGAGTCCAGGACAGCCAGGGCTGTTACACAGAGCAGTCCTGTCTCTAAAATCATATATATGTGTGTGTGTGTGTGTATGTGTGTGTGTGTGTGTGTGTATTTATGAGTGTTTACCTGTGTCTATGTATGTGCACTATGTGCATGCAGTACTTGAGGAGGCCAGAAGAGGTCACCAGATTCAGAGAAACTCCAGTTACAAACAAATGGTTGTGAGCTGCCATGTAGGTGTTCTTAACAGCTGATTGTTCCTCCCAGTCTCCTTTATTTATATATTTGTCTGTTGTCTGGATGTTCGTATAAATGGAATCATACAGTTATGTTACATGTGACTACTTTTACTTAGGGTTGTCTTTTTGAGGTTTATTCATGTTGCACACACATCAATAGCTTATTTCACTTCACTGCTGAGTACTGTTCCTTTTATTGGAACTCTGTGGATACTGACTTATTAGATGACATTGCCATCAGATTTATGGCTATAGTACATTTTGTTTCTCTGTGAGTGTTGATGGATATCTGAGTTGTTTCCGGCTGTGATGCAAAATGCCACAATGCACAGGTTTTTGTGGGATGTGGGCTTTCATCATTCTTCAGTAGAGCTCTGGGAGCAAGATTGCTCTATCATAAAAATAAAGTTTAATATTTTAAGAAATTGCTCAGCCACTTCCCAAGGCATCTGTATGCATTTTGTCTTCATGTTATCACTAGCAGTATTTGAAGACTTGGTCTCCGTGTCCTTTTAAACAGACACTGTAGTGGGTGGGTAGTAGCATCCCGGTGTGGTTCTGATTTGGCATTTCTCTGAGACTACTGATGCTAAGCATCTTCTCAAGTGCCTATCACACGTTTGCACATCTTCTTTGATGAAATGTCTATTCAGATGACACTTGCCTATTTTGAAAAGTGAGCTGTTTGTCATTTTGTTGTTGCGTTCAAGACGGGAAAGTAGCACTGCTCGAATCATCTTTATATTTACTGATTTTTTTTTGTCTGCTGTTTATAACGGTTATTGAGTGGGCCGTTAACCTGTCCATTTGTCTGCTGTTTATAACGGTTATTGAGTGGGCCGTTAGCCTCTCCATCCATGATGGCTGCACTGGGTGCTGCTTCTTTCACTTTGTCAGTCTTTGCTTCATGTATTTTGGGACCATGATAACTTGATGGAAGCTGTGTTTCCACCAGCCATCTTGTGACTTCTTCGTTCTGTGTCTCAAGTCTTTGCTTCTCAGCTCCTTCTTTACTGGCCTCCTTTGTGTTAACTGTTCTCTCCTTGGTTACTTAATTCATTTTTTTCCCTTGTGCCTCAGATAATTCTCTTAGTGACTATATTTACAAATATGTATCTTCAGTGATCACAGCCTCCTTCAGGGCAATGCTAGCTGAATTACTGCAAAATACAGAAGCTTTGTTTCCATCCTGTTCCAATTCTCACTCCTCCCGAGTGGTAAGATTGCCATAAGAAGGCTGTGACACCTGGATAGACTGTGAACGCTCTATTACTGTCTTATTCTAGCATGAATTTGTGTGTGTGTGTGTGTGTACATTTTAAAGGGAGAGTGTAACAGTAAATTTTTATTTATCAAACATATATTTATTAATGCTTAAGAATTACCTAACAATTGTCTATCAAATACCTAAATCCTAAACCCAAACCTTAACTCTGAAACCTAGCACCTTAAACTTAATACAAACATTTAACATTAACCTAAGGTTTCTCAAAAGGATATTTTCCTCTGAACACCAGTACATATGGATGGCTGGTCTTCATACAATTTGTTTGGTTTGTTTGTTTGTGTGTGTTTTTTTTTTAGTTTTCTTTCCCTGGCAATGAGACCCTTTTCACTGGTGGTACTGCCTTGTAGGTCCCCAGTGTATGAGGAGGCTTTTGGCCCTCATATGACTTCTGAACGGGGCAGGGACTGTTATGTAGGGACACTCCACTCCAGAGGAGTGGGATGGAAGGGATAGGAGGTAGAGGGTGGGAGGGAGGGGCTGAGAAGGGGGGAAAGAGGACAATATGATGGAGATGTAACCTGAAGCAACAAATAAATAAATTAAAAAAAAAACAATTTTTAGTCTTAAAGTCTCTGAATTTCCTTCATCGCCATCGTGGTCTTAAGACCAATTAACATGAAAGTTTCCCAGGCGGCTCACCTATTCAGATGTTTATAGGCTCACAGGTCAAGATCAGAGGGGTAAAGCTTTCGGATGACATTAAAGCAAGTTTCTCTGCAGGGCAAGGAAAATACTGCTGAGTCAGGAACAGGAGAGAGTGTCTCTGTCCACGTGAATCCTGCCTTAAATATCTTCATCTGTTGGCAGAAGCTTTCGGGCACTTCCAAGTCATGCCTCCAGGCAGTGCCATTTAGATGCTTTTCCCAGAGGGCTGTGAAATGACGAGAGATCTCTGGAGGGCGGGCACCTCAGAGAGCATGTCCTGCCCCTAGCCCTAAGAACAAAGAGGTCCTGGTCCTTGGAAAGTTCCCAAGAACTTGTCACTTTGGAAGTAATTCTTTTATCTTAAAGTCCCGGCTTTTGTTATCCCAATGCTATTATATGCTAACAATAAACCTACCACAGGAGAGGGAAAATACATTTCTACAGACTTTTGTATTCCGCACACTGGTAAATTCTGCAGTGTTCTTTACTTCTCACACTTTATTTATTTAGTGGGGAATACGCATGGCACAGAGCATATACATAGCACTCAGAGGCTCAGAGGACTACTGGCTTGTGTCCAATCTTTCCTTCTATGGGTCCTGGGCATTAAAGTCATGTCTTCAGGCTTGGCTGGCTCCTTTTCTCAGAGCCACCTCATTTCATAGTCCATATTCCCTCTACCTGAAGAAATTACTCTCCTTTTCTTTGTAAGAAGGATCCCTCTAGCTGAAGAAATTACTCTCCTATTCTTTGTAAGAAGAATCTAGCAGTGAACTCTGTCTTTACTACAGGATAATAAGTATGCTCCCCATTTGATACACAATTCTTGGCTGATATTTTTCTCAAGTGCCTTAATTATATCACTTTACTGTTCCCTGGCCTTTGTTGTTTTCGATGACAAATCAGCTGTTATTCTCCCTGAGGATCCCTCGTAGATAGTGCATCTTTTTATCTTCCTGGTTGCTTTCAATTTTTTTCTGTTGATCTTTATCTTTTAACAGAATGTGGTTTGTCTGTGTAGCCATCTAATGGTGCTAATGATCTTCCTCCTACTTCGGAGTTTGTTGAAATTCCTGGGCCTCATGCCCCTCCCCCAATGTTTCAGGATATTTCAACTACTGTTTATTTTTGTATACTCCTTACCCCTTTCTCTTCTTTCTTAGTAGGAGTCTTACTTCAGATAAAATGATATAACTGATGGTGTCACAGTGATCTTAGAGAGACTTCATTTTTCCTTTATCCTTTAGAATGGGTGATACTAACTTGCCTTCAAGTTCACTGATTCTTTCTTTGGCTATCTTGTATTTCACATTGAACTCCTTGGAGTGGATCAGTCCTTTCATTTGTTTTACTTTTCAGACATAGAGCATCTATTTTATTCTATTTTGGGTTATATCTTACTAAAATTATTTCTTGTTGTTAACACTATAATTTCATCTTTTGAAGATAAGCTTCCTTAGTTCTTTGAGCATGTTTTTATAGATTCATTCATGACTATGGCAAATATTGAGGTCAATTCTACCATTCCATTTGACTACTTTTTATTTCCCAAGTAATGATGGGTCCTTTTTTGTTATTATTGTTGATGGTGGTGATAGTGATTTATCTTTCTTTTTTTAATTTTTTGGTTTGTTTATTTGCTTATATTCTGTTGAAAACTGGACATTTGAGATAATATGCTATAGCAATCATGGATTCAGCTCTGCCCCTCCCAAAAAGTTCAGTTTTATGTTACTTTTAATTCCTTGCTTGAAGTAAATCTGGGGAACTTGTCTCCTATGTGAGATGTGACTATTGATCTCTCTGTTCCATTGTTTGTTGTTGTTTATTTTGAATTCTTTTTTTTTAATTCTGTGTTTGTTTTTGAGCCTGACTCCACAAGGATTATTTCTTTTCCTCAGTAGTCAGTGACTGGTCAGAGTTTGTCCTCAAGTCCATTGAACACCAAAATGTATATCAAAGTCTGCTTGAAGTTTTCCCAACTTGTACTTTTGTATATCTTCTTCTTGTGGGGCTGCTAAGATGCATGGCCTTTCTTTCATGAGGAACTTCCTAGCTGACCTCTGTGGGAGGAGCCAGATTTAGAGGCCTGTTGTTCTGGAGTAAATGCTCATAAATTTTTTTTATACTCCTTTAGTCATTTTCCAGCTCTTAAAAGACTACATTTGACAGTATGATCCCATTTTATCATTTAATTTGTTTTGAAATGGAGATATAATTACACCATTTTCTTTCTTCCTTTCCTTCCCTAAACTTTCCATGTGTTTCTTCTTGCTCTCTTAGTCAAATTCGTGCCTCTATTTCTTTGATGTTATCTATATGCATATATATATTCTTAAATATATAAATACAACCTGCTTAATCCATATAATCATATATATATACATATAATCACATATATACATATACATATGTGTTGTATATATAAATACATATATGTATATATACATATATATATGTGATTTCAACACTGACCACTTAATATTGAGTAACCAATTTGAAAAGACTTTCCGTAGGAAAGACTTTCTCCCACTCTCAGCATTCCTTAGTTACCCACAGTTCTTTGTCTAAGGTTGAGACCCCTTGAGAGTTTCCCTTTTCATGTTTGCATGTTTATTCGTGTTGTTGTGGTCTTATTTGGGCAGCAATGTGCATGACTTCAGTGGTTTCTTTTAACATTTATGTTGGTTTCTCTTACAATTCTAGGAGATGAAATCTCATAGCAAACTTCTGGTTCTTCTGGCTTTTACAACCTTTCTGTCCCTTCTTTTACTATGCTCCCTGAACCTTAGGTGCAAGAGTTGTGTTGTAAATTTATTTTTTGGGACTGGGCACCATGTGATTCTCTACATTTTGATAGGTTGTGATTTCTGTCATCATCTCCATCTGTTGCAAAGACACATTTCTTTGATGAAGCATGAGACCTATACTTAAAGATAAATATTGATAAATATTTCATTAGGAATGTAGCTCAGAATTATGCTGGTTTAGTAAAATGACAGTTTTATGTTCTGTCCAAGATACCTGACTTTTTAGTTTCGTATCAGCTTATTTGTAGGATTCATTTTCACTAGAGGGTATGATTAGATGGAGTGGATCATCTTGGTTTTTAGGTTTTAACTAGCCTGGTAAACCCTGGTATGATCTGCCTGGAAATTTGGTCTTGAAGAATTAATATATTGCGATCTGTTCTGTAGGTTGGTAAGTCCTTTTACCAGCTGTATCCTGATAAAAGTCTAAAACACACGCACACACACACACACACACACACACACACACACACACACACGCGCGCGCGCACACACACGCACACACGCACGCGTACACACACACACGCACACACATGCACACACGCACACACACGCACACACACACACACACACGCACGCACACACACACGCACGCACACACACACACGCACACACACACACACGCACACACACACACGCACACACACGCACACACACACACGCGCGCACACACACACACACGCACACACACGCACACACGCACACACACACGCACGCACACACACACACACACGCACACACGCACGCGTACACACACACACACATGCCTGTATATATGCTTAGTATTGACATCACATAATTACTATACTATGGCTTGAGATTCAAGTATGAGAGAAGATTCCCAGTATACAATAATAAAAAACAAAGAATAATGCATCTTTAGAGCCATTGCTGTTTCTGTTTCAGGGTAGATGAGAGAAATAGAAGAGCATTTTCCCATTAGCACTTGATGAAAATATTTCTCAGATCAGCTTAATAACCGTTTTTCTTAATAAACATGCTCTCTCTCTCTCTTTCTCTCTCTCTCACACACACCATTTTAAATACGTGTTCACGCCTAAGTTATGTATCTTGTGGATTATTGATAATGATCATGGCCACCTGGAAAACTCTCCTATGCTTATCTTTGTTTAACCAAGGGTTTAAGAGCTGGATATGGTAGCAGACATGGTAATTCCAGGAGTTAGGAGGTAGAGGCAGGAGGGCCAGAAATTCAAGGCTAACCTTACCTGTATGGCAAGGCTGAGGGCAGCCTGAGCTCTATGAGATCCAGCCTCAACAGCAACAAAAAAGCACAAAACAACACCCTCCAAATATCTCAGAGTTAAACGATTCCATTTGATCTCAGAACTCTTTTCTTCCCTATGTAACTTTTAACAACCTTCTTCTCACTGTGTTACCTCTTTCATAGTAACACTTTATTTACACATAATGATGGCTTTCATTATGTGATAATAATGGTCTTCATCCATGTATATATTGTTTTTCATCATGTTCAGCCATTCCAGTGGTTCCTCCTTTTTCTACTCCTGTTGACTCCCTTCCTCTTTCCAGTTATTCATAGCAGAATTGATCACCCATTGCCTGGGGCTGCTCCTGCATCCCTAAAAATACCCGTTAACTTCTGCCACTTGGTTCGGACCCACCTCCCGAGGCAAGGGGCACAATGTTTTGTTTCCTGGGTGCTGTGGGATTGATGGATGCTGCTTCTTACTTGACCTCTCCTCTGTTCCCTGTCAGTGGAATTGTTACCTTCTCCAGCCTAGGTTCTTCATGTAGAACATCAGGAGAATCAGTTACATACCATATAGATTTATACCAGAAAATGTGTCCTCATTTGGAAAGTACTTGGAAATGGACATACATAGGAAATGAACATGGTCCTTGTGTGTCAAACACTCTACTTGCTAAGCTATTTCCCTAGCCCAATTGGGAATTTTCAAGGAACCTAATAGTATTCTGGGGCCCTGGGGCATACGGAGAGACTGATTCAGCACAAAACAGCTCTGCCTGAGGAACCTGTGTTGAAATGAATGATTAGTGTGAGCCTTATTCAAAGATCTCTTGTAGGCTTGTGTCTGACCCCCAGACTTGGTTGAAAGCTGAGGAAACCACTGAACTTCTCCTGTTTTCCAAGTTTCTCCAATAAAACAGAGCAGGCACCATACAAATTTTGAGTTGAAACAGTGTGAGGTTGAGTTCAAACAGGTTGAGGTGTGCAAGGTCCGATACAAATTGTTGTAAGACTTGGCCTGATGCCAAACTGCCTGCCAGTGACTCTCCAGTTCAGGCACAGAGTGCAGAGACCTCTGTCAATTGAGGCTGGTGGGGACCTGGTACCTTTGTTTTTCTATATGGAAGGAAGAGCTGTGGGGGATAGAGGAGGGGGAATCAATGATGTGATTTACATATTGGAAGCAATTACATTTAGTGATGCTTTTATGTTTTTTTATTTTTGAGTGGGAGGATCATAAACAATTGCACATTCTCTTAGAATTGATTAATTGGACATAAAATTTACCGAGTATAAGGAATCATAAAAACTTGTTTCTGTTGGTTGAGGACTGCTTAGGGAAGGCAGGGAGAGAAGAAAGATGAGAGGACCCACAGTAGAGGAGAGGAGAAATGGTCCAAGAAAGATGCAGATGATGAGTAGAGGGACACAGAGGAGGAGGCAGAGATAGGTTCTTAGAGAAGGAGAGGCCAGGGAGGTCTTCATAAGGCTGGGCAAGCAAAGACTGCCACTGTCATTCCACGTAATCTGACAAAGTGACAGCAAAACTGTGTAAGATCAGGATACAAGAGTGACGCAGTGAGTGGCCCTAGAGAACTTTGGAGGCTTATGATCCTGCTGTGGGGTTGGAGACCATACTGAAGAACAGGCCTACCTGTGGTCACAATGCCTACTGGGACCCAGGGCTTTTGTCCAGCAGCATTGAGTGGCTGTCATTCACAGACATACTAAAAAAGGTGTCTCAGGGCATGGTTTGGGGAGGCTGACCCAGTCAATGTGAGACCCTTAAAATGTCATGTATGTCCCTTGCTTGTGCCTGTGTAAGAAGAATGTTCTTTTCTTTTTTTTCAACATTTATTTAATTTTTCAAGTTACATCTCAATCATAGTCCCCTGCGTTCTCCCCCTCCTGACCCCACCCTCCTACCCTCTTCCCCTCCTCCCTCCTATCTTTTTGTTTTGTTTTTTATTTAAGGTGTATATTTTTCCTCCCAACAGCTCCCCCTTTTAGTCCAATAAAAGACTTTTTTTCTTACAACAATAAATACAAACAAAACAATAAGAACAATTAGGCAACAATCATGAAAATAATAAGGTATAACATACATTCCCAATGTCCAGTCCATACATATTTGGCAACCGATAGTAATATTCTATTATCTATCTGTCTCTGAGTTTAAAGTTCTACACCTAACTCATTTTCCATCCTAACTTGCATTACCAACGTAAAGATATCTTCTTAGACCCAAACCACCCTTTTAATTCCTAAACAACTTAAAACTTAGCTGTAGACTATAACTATTCTTCACCTGAGAAGGATAAATATATCTGAATAAGCAGGAAGTGCAGAGCAAGCAGGTTCTAAAACTAAGAAATGACAGACAACTGGCTGCCTGGACAGTCCCCAGTTTCTCTCCATAACATTGGAGCCTATGTCTTCAGCCTCTTGTCCCAGTGTCTCTGACAGACATTAGTTGTAAAGCAGGAATTAAAGAAGCCATGTTCTGATTGGGTATGGTGGCACACACATGTGATCTCAGCACTCAGGAGGCTGAGGTTTGAGACCAGCCTAGGCTTCACAATGAGACTGTGTTTCAAAAGAGAGAAGACATATGCATGGCATGACAGATAAGAGACTGAATTTCCCTTGAGATTGTTCTCCTGGGTTTAAAAAATATGAAGTTTGGTTGGAACACTTCTGATAACGGCAGCAGTGCTTAGAAAAGTTGTTACTGCCGTTGCTTTCGCACAGGCCTGGGGCCACAGTGTCTCCAAGGCCTCTCTGTCTGACTCATTCTCTACCTTTTAAAGAAGACTGATTTGAAAATTATCCCTACTTATCCCGTGAACCTAATTTGTGCTCAACCACCGCCGCAGACATAAGGCAGCCTCTCCAAATGTCTCCCTCCTCTGGCTCAGTTGGGAGGTGTGTGGCTGGAGCAAGAGCAGGACTGTGGTGTCCTGGGCCACCTGGCTGTGCAGACCTGGAATCCTAGATTTCACACACACGAGTGTGTTTTGCACACCATTTTCCCCACTGGACCAAACTCCTCACCACATGCCATGGCTATTCAGATGAGATCAGCATTACAATTTTATCAAAGAAACTGAACACTGGCTTCAGGAGCAGAAAATGTTCCCCTTAGTTCCAGAAGACATGTCCTTGAGAAGGGCTGATAAGAAATTAAAGTTACTCTACAAATCACTTGCATGAGAGAAAAAAAAAATTAAACAAACCCCCAAACCTTCACAAACTGTCACTGAAGTGTCTAGAAATGATTTTTTTTTGCATTTATAACAAGAGGGTTACATAGCTTTATTATGAAGGCGCAGTTTTTATTACTAAATAAAGAATAATGTGTAGAGCCAAGGTTTGGGCAGTCTACAATGGGGTATGAACCAAATCTGGTCCTCTGCCTGCTTTTGTTAGTGAAGTTTTATTGAAACTCAGCCATGTCTGCTTGTGTACAGGTTGTCATGGATGCTGTGTTGGGCTACAGTGGCAGATGCCAGTGTTATTATGGTGACCACGTGGCCTGGGAGCCTAAAATATTTACTGTCTGACTCTTTTCAGAGTAAGTGTGTCAAATTCTTTCCAGGAACCACTGAGAGAGGCACTTACATTTCCTTGTCCTGACCACATCGAGGCTGACATCTCTTGCACTGTTGTTAGTATCTGCTTCCTGATGTGAATCCTCTACTCCAGGTTTCCAGGGTTTTGAATCTGAGTTTGGAGTCACCTCCACACAGGCGCCCTTCCTCAATGACACATCAGCAATAGGCAAGTGAGTCTCATTTGTCACCGAGACTATTAGAGCAGCTGGTCAAGTAGTCTCTCGTCTCTATACTATGGAGGATGCTATGTATTTTTAAAGAATGGTTTCTGCTCAAGAACTGTCCTTCCCCCATTCACCTCCAAACCCAGAGTGGTTCCAGGGTGTTGCCTTCAAGTGCTCTGAGTCATGCATTATTTCCCTTGACCCAGGCTGGCCAGAACTCTCCACCTGGTGCATTTTCTCAATGTTACTGATCTTTGCTTTTGAAATATTGTGGCAACTTCTGCTCCCTGTTCTTTTAAAAATCTAGTTCATTCTTGTTGTGTCTCAGCTCTATTGTTGGTGTTGTCATTCCCTTGATTGCTCTGCCACTCTGTTGTGGTGCCACAGCCCATGTTGTTACTAAATGGTGTCGTTCTGCCATGTATGGATTGTCTCTTAATCACAGCCATGCTTCTTGAACCGCCCACGCAGCAGGCACCGGGGGTTGTGGAATCAGATGAAATTGAAGAAAGCACACAGATCATGCATGCCGGTGATGATAATAGCTCTTTAACGTATACCTACTGAGTGCTAGCTCCGTGCCGGTGATGATAATAGCTCT
>CAJQZJ010009840.1:7012189-7023790 GCA_907164525.1 Lophiomys imhausi
GGTGATGATAATAGCTCTTTAATGTATGCCTACTGAGTGCTAGCTCCAGGACCCCCGGGGACGCTCAAAAGAACATGTGCTGCTGTACCCGTTGCAAAGGCTTGGAAATGGGCTCTGGCAGATTGATTTGAGTAACTGCTGTCAAAGCCAGATTGAAGTCAGCCGTGGTGGTACAGGCCCACTCTCCTAGCACTAAGGATACTGAGGTAGGGGGATCTCAAGTTTAAAGCCATCTTGGGCCACAGAGTGAGTTCATGGTCAGTCAGGGACGGATACATCCATCTCCTGACAAGACCCTGTACCCAGAAATCAAGGTTCTCCCACTACAAAGCTACAGGAATAGACCAAGTTACAGTGGTATCTGGTGCCCTGAGCACACATATGTCATAGGTACACACACAACAACATCCATCTTCTTGGGTGTTAGAATCAATAACTTTGTGACAGAGGTCTGGGGAGCAGGCACTGTCATTTGCTCAGACCTCCCCAAGTGACTGCAGTTGCTAGGCCCAACCTCACCAAGCAAGGCAAAATGAAAACGTGGGCTCATCCCACGTGGGATCTCTCGAAATCTTCCACCACTGCCCTGAGAACCTGGATTCTTGCTAAAGAGTGCTTGGTAACCTCCCATGGGACACTTCTTTAGAGAGTAAGGGAAGATCAGACGTACCTGCCCTTGGGGCATCCTGTCCTACAGTGCTGATGTCAACGTGTACCAAAGTCCTCCCCTTAGGAGTCTGCATGTGTGTACAGGTGAAACTGTGCATGTGACTGTGAGTGGAAGCCAGGGGTTCATCTCAGGTATACTTCCTCGGAAGTCTTCTCTCTTGGTTTTTGAGACAGGGTCCCTTGCTGGAAACTGGGACTCACTAATTAATCTAGGCCTGCTGGCCAGGAAACCCAGGGGTCTGCCTGCTACTACTTTCCCAGCCCAGGGATTCTAAGTGTGGGAGATCATGCCCAGCTCTGTACATGACTTTATTAGAAACTGAAGCGCAGCTTCTCATGCTTGTTTAGCAAGCACTTCACTGAGTCATCGCTCAGCCCTGAGGATCTGTTTTTAACCAGAGTTCATAGGATTCTGGAGTGCAGATCTCCCCCTACCTCCCTCTCTCTTTTCCTCCCTCTCTCCTTCCTTCCTTTCTTCCCTCCTTCCTCCTTCCGTGCCTCTCTTTCCCTCCAGTTAGTTATTGTAGCAGAAGCCTGACAGATCCTGCGCTTCTCATACTAACTTCATTTCCACTTGGCCCAGGGTGAGGGCACTTCCTCTTCTCTTTTCCTCCTGGAATGGCTGCCCCTTTGTCTCTGTCTCTAATTATCCAGCTGTTTCCTTCAGTCCTGTTGCCCATTAACTAAAGGCAGCCATTCCCTTCAGCACTCTTCTCCCTCAGTGCTGGATTGTTCACTGCCACATAAAGCGCCACAAGTGGCTTTTATGGCCTCATGCATACTTAATTAGTCCAGCTTCTGAAAATTGTACTTTTAATGAGCGAAGACATTAGCCTCCAATCTAATTGATCCACAAAGGACCATTTCAGAATGGGTGCAGTAACTTTTAAGTGTTGGTCTAGAGCAGCATCACTGCAGCCCACAAGAGGCTGCAAGGGAGGACAGACCCTGGTTGGAGGCCGGATAAGAGCCCTAGGCATGGACTGGCTCTAGAAGTACTGACTAGCTTGTGTCTTGCCTACAGCTGTCTGTATCCCTATCACCCTAGCATCATAAACGTGCACATTGTGACATAGTTTATAGTGGGGCATGTTTGCTGAATTGGAGCTCTTGTCAGGCTTCCAGGGCTCAGATACGTTGTCTTCTGTGTCTGTCCTCATGGCTCATGGTAGAAATAAAATGAGACTTCACTTCAGCCCCTCCTGCACTGTGTAGGAATCCGCCACCATGGTGGAGGATGTCACAGATCTACAGATCTACCAGTTGAGGTTGGTATCTTCAGTGCTCCTAAGACCCTATGGTGAAGGCTTCATTGCAGCCTGCAGCGTTGTTGGGAGGCAGGCAACCTTTCCAAGTTAGTGCCTAGTGAAAGGATACCTGTGCCACACAGGATGATCCCTTGGAGGGGACCTTGGATCCTCAGCTTCTTCCTTCTGTTCCCTTTTTGCTTCCTGGCCTTTGTGAAGTAGCATCATCATATTTTTGTTCTACCATGTGGTACCCACTATCATGCTCTGTGTATCCATAGACCCAAAATGATGAAACCGAGTGACTAAGGACTGAAACCTTCCAAACAAACTCAAGTAAATCTTCCTTCATGTTGTTTGTCTTAGGCATTTCATCACAGCAATGGGATGTTAAGACACCATCAGATGGCTCTTGTCCTGGTGCCTGTCACTGCTTGGGGCCTCTGACCTGACTACTCCCTACTCTCTTCTCATCTTGCCTTTTTTGGTCATCTCTCTGGACTCAGCATGTGGTTCTCCACCTCCCAAGCCCTCAGGCCACCTACCCAATTACTCCTACACACCACAGCACCTGTTTAAAGCCAGAGCATTTGGTCTACCATACATGCTTTTGTTATAGCAGAAAGAAGAGAATAATTGAAGCCTTTCTTTTCCCTTGCCCAGGGCTTTCAGAAAGAACATCTTTAGGGGCATTTTAGAGCCATTGTAACCAGGCCAGGGCCTGTTTATCCTCTGTTCTCAACAACTGCAATGTGGTATTTGGAGAAAGGAGCCATCTAATCACATAGCAGGGGAGGAGTGAGTTGTGAGTTGGCTTTGGCTGGAAAGCATAGTGGAATCTGGAACCTGAATAGGAACCTTGGTGATCAAGGGTGTGACAGATGCTTCAAAGCTACTCTGTGGGGCTGTCCTGTGGAGTAGTGCTGAAGGAAAGATCCCCATGATGGGTCATTGCCTTAGCAGCCTCAGAAGCCTCTTACATTCCTCTGGTCAGCTGGGGATCAGATTCAACCCCCCCACCCCCACTTCAGGGACCCCAGCTGAGTCACAAACACTGTGGGAGCCCAGGTACTCACCATGATTTCACTTTTCCCAGATGGGGCTAAGATCCTCTGCGCTCAGGGACTTAAATAGATGTACTGAAAGGAAGCAAGGGATAGCGACCTGGCCACACTGTTCCTTTGATATTAAGGGCACATTTAATCATCGTCATTATCACAGGTGTCTGGGATGTGCTTGGATTCCAGCAGATGGGACATGGTCAGAAGATTGGGTGTTTATAAGCACATCCCTGTGTGTGATCTGAGAGTAAGGCTACCTCTCTGGGACTTTCTTCCCACCCTTTCTTTA
Organism: Lophiomys imhausi; assembly: GCA_907164525.1. NCBI lineage: Eukaryota > Metazoa > Chordata > Mammalia > Rodentia > Muridae > Lophiomys > Lophiomys imhausi. The sequence goes on from CAJQZJ010009840.1 coordinate 7,015,456, forward strand.
ACAGCTCATACCCACTTGGTCAGCAGATCTAGTACAGTTTGCCTCAAATAAGGCTCTACCCCTAAAATGCCTTGCCCAACTTTCTTACCCGTCACTTTGTGCTGATGAGGGCCCTGGATATATGCTACACAACCTCCATGAGGGCTGCTGGCTGTTGGGTCTGCTAGCATTCATTTCTTCTTTCTTCCAGCATTTCTTTCACCTATTCCTTTCTCATTGCAGCCTGCTTCCCAACCACACTGCAGGCTGCAATGAAGCCTTTAACACAGGGCCTTAGTAGCATTTAAGATGCAAACCTCAGCTGGTAGATCTGCAGGTGATGTCCACCATGGTGGGGGACGCCTACACAGTGCAGGAGGGCCTGAAGTGCAGTCTCATTTTATTTTTTCCATGAGGACAGACACCGAAGACCACATATCTGAGCCCTGGAACCATAACAAGAGCTCCAAGTCAGCAAACATGCCCCAGCACCAACTATCTCGCTACGTGCATGTCTATGATGCTAGGTAAAAGGGGATGGGGATGCAAACAGCTGTAGGCAAGACACAAACTAGTCAGTTCTTCTGTGTGACGCTTGGGCTTGTAAAACCCCGGATGCACCCAGAGAACTACAGATATACTGGAATGTTCATGATGCCTACAGCTTACTCTTTGCTAGCATCTACACATGTATGGTTTTGATTTGTTCTGGCCCCAGGTCTTACTGTCTTTCACAGATGAGCAAGCTAAAGCACAGAGTAACCTGGAGTTAGGAAGGACCCTTGTGGTCTGGCCACATATATGTTCCCCGGGCCTTGTACTTCACCTCTCTCTGTACTATCATGCCATTAAATGGAAGGCTTCCCTGGCCAGAAGATTAGTACCATTATTTCATAGTTCATATCCATCACACTAGGGCTGATAGGATTGTGGTTTCTCAGAATCAAAGCTAAGGAAGGGTAACTGAGTTGGCTAGGGTCACAGCAAATTAAGGAAATAGCAGGAACTCACCTCTGTTTTCCCTGCACTCCTGACTCCACACTGCATGGATTGCCCTCATTGCTCACAGTGGTGTTCCTTGCTTGTTATGATCTGGGTCAAATCTCTCCGTTGTCAGGAATTCATGTTCCCCTTGTCCATACCTTTGCTCAAAGGGTTCTTCCCTGCCCAGTGAGGGTCTCAGTCACCTGCCAAAACTCTCACGACAGGGACAGCTGTCCTCCTGTGAGACAGGTCACGGGTACCCACAAACATGAGAGGTACTCCATCCTGCCTCTAACAAATCTAATAACATATCGCCCCTTGAATTTATGGTCTAGTTGTGTCTGTGCGTACCTTTCTGCCAGGTGGCCTTTTAAGACCAGGTGTCCTCCCTTTTGTGTCCACTTTACCCAGGCCATTGCCAGGCAAATAGCATATGTTTAGTAAATATTGTTGAACAAACACAGACAGACGGGAATATAAAAGGGGGGAGGAATTATAAATGTCCCATAAAAATATCCTCAACAGGGGTACAATGCTTAGAACAGCCGGGAGGATTTTTTGTTGATTTTTGATTGTTGGTTTGTTTGTTTGTTTTATCAGATATCCTTTAGGGAAACCTATGTCATTTAGAAACTTCCAGAAGGAAATGGAGCTAAATCTAATCCCACTACAAGGCCAGTTTGTGTCAATCTGTGAGCTCAGCTTTTTGGGAAGCTGAAGGAAGAGGGTCAAATAGGTTCAAGACTTATCTGGCTTGTAGAGTGAGTAGAGAGCCCGCTGGGCCTTCAGAGAATGAGTTCAAGGTCACCGTGGCCAACTTAGTGAGATTCTGTCTGAAAAAGTGAAAAGGATTCTGGGAATGTAGCTCAGTGGTAGTGTGTTTCCATAGCATGTGTAAGGCCTTGAATTCAATCTCTACTACCTAAAGGTGAATGAATGAATGAGGAAAACAACCTGCCGAGCTAATCTAGGTGGTCTGCTTTGCTATTTAGGTGGTTTTGGCTGATATCTTGGTAAAGAGCCTCTGGACCCATACATAGCATGTATATGGGAAAGTGTAACCATGGCCTGTGGGGGTGCATGGAACCCTTGAAGATGGGGGCAAATACTGAGAAAAATCATCTTCACCACAAGGAAAGGGAATTTGGTAACCCTTGAATTAAGGTTACCAAATGAAGGGTATGCTTGTCTGGTTCATTGGGTTTCTACCTGCCTTTTGCATCTGGTGTCACATCACTAGGCAGGTGGGAGCGTCTAGGAAGGGCAGGGAGGTATTCCCTTGCGTGTCTCCTAAGATGGACTTTGAAATTTCCTTTTGCTGTCCTCAGGTGAGTGTGTTGACCACCCTGGAACGCAGGTTCAACCTTCAGAGTGCAGATGTGGGTGTGATCGCCAGCAGCTTCGAGATCGGGAACCTGGCGCTGATTCTCTTCGTGAGTTACTTCGGAGCCCGTGGGCATCGACCACGCCTCATCGGATGTGGTGGCATCGTCATGGCCTTGGGCGCACTACTCTCGGCCCTGCCTGAGTTCCTCACCCACCAGTACAAGTATGAGGCCGGCGAGATCCGCTGGGGAGCAGAGGGCCGCGATGTCTGTGCCACCAATGGCTCCAGCAGCGACGAGGGGCCTGACCCCGACCTTATTTGCCGTAACCGGACAGCCACCAACATGATGTACTTACTGCTCATTGGAGCTCAGGTGCTCCTGGGTATCGGTGCTACCCCCGTGCAGCCCCTGGGGGTCTCCTACATTGATGACCACGTGCGGAGGAAGGACTCCTCGCTCTACATAGGTAGGCACTGACCCTGCTGTGTGGGCTGAAGTAGTGGTGCTAAGTTTGGGACCCTGCTTTGCTGGAGCACTGGTTTGCAGAACTGGCCTTGCAGGGTTGGATCCTCCAGACAGTCTCACATGCTTGATCTAGGAGCAATGCAACTAGAGTTCTTTTGAAAAGTTTCCCAAAGGATGTTTAAATGTTGCCTGCACCTTACCAGACCTTGCAGGGTGGAAGGGTTTGGGGTTAATCCACTTTTGCGTGTGGTGGGGTGTGCAGAGGTATTTGGTGCTGTGTACTGTTCAGCAGAGCGTATTTGGGGTCTTCGTCTAGGAAACCCCAACTTTGAAGAATCAAAATTGCCTCTTGTTTTGGTTTTCAGGGTTTAGGGGGGTTGTTTTTGTTTTTGGATCTGAAGAGGCAATTGATTGCATTGTAAGCATTTGGTATACCTCAAAGTTGATAACTTCTGGTAATGTTTTCACTAGCAAACTGCTGAGGAACTGGTATTTAGGAAGAAATGAAGTATATGCAAACTTTAAAGAGCTATTTTCTGCTGTGGCAGTTTCTGATGTTTTATCCTGCAAAGAAGGACAAGCCCCTAAGGTCTAGGGCTTCAAGAAACAGCTAAGTGGTACTCATGTGACAGTTGGTGTCTTTGACCAAGTGCTATGGACAGTTAGATGGCCGCTTGCCAGTCATCTCCAGCCCTAACTTACTAAATATAATTTTGCTTCCAATGAAGGCGTCCCCAGCCACTGAATGTGGAACTTTAAAAGAATGACCTCTACTTGGGAAAGTGTGGTGTCACCTGACAGCAGTGTGCCTTGAGATATAAAGCTAATGATGTAGGCTTACGGTAAAGTAGAGTTTGAGCCAAATTTGACATAAGCTTCTTATCTACCAAACTTCTACTTTACAGTCTGAGCTTTCTGCGACAGGATGGCTGGGAGCGGGTACTCACTCAGAGGCCTGCCATAGAGTTGATGCCTCGATTGAACAAGTGAGTTGTAGAAAGATGTGTGACCTTTCAGCAAGAGGAGACTCTGAGTGAGAAAAGTAGAGTGTATACTTCCCTCTCCAGAGGTGGAACAAGGCTATCTCAGTTAGGACCTATTTGTGTGGCAGGGCTGAAGACTGTTGAGGCAAAGAGGCATAGTTCTGGTCCCCTTTCTCCGTGTGGTTAAGGATTGTATTGTACTGGGGGTGGTTGGTGCTGAGGGCGTGACTGTGGTGATCCATTATTTTTTGCTGTTGTTAAACCAGCATATTGCTAAAGTAGTATTTGGAAGTACAACTGAACAATTGATCTTTGGTTTGACTAATGTTGCACTAGGACCTTGGGAGAGTTTTTTTTTCTGGTATCAGTAACAGATCACACCACCTGGAAGGAAATGGGCAGTGAAAAGCTGAACCCCTCTCCTGAACCGTCAAAGGAGGCAGGAAACTCTCTCCCTAGAAATCACCCCCAGATATCTTTCCAGCTCTCACCTAGGTAGGTTTAGGGCTTCTAAAACATTCCCTGAACCCCTCTTCTTCAGGAGATGTTCTTTGATGATTTGCTGTGATATTTCTCCCACTGGTTGGGGTATGATTTGTATGATGACAGGGCATTTGAGTTTGGGAGGCAGAAGGTAGACCCATGAATAGTAGGAAACAACAAGTCAAGGTGCTTTTTTGAGTCCTCTAGTCTGTTCCGTGAGATTTGTATTTATCTTTTGGTAAGAAGCCTGTTTCAGCCAAATTTTTACTTGGGCTTGTTTTTTCTTCTATGGAAGAATTAGTTGAGTGCTAGTTTTTCATAGGATATTGTAGTGCTGTAGTCTGTCTGACCAAATTCCAAAACATGGCAATGCACAGCTGTGCAGATAGCTGGTCCAGGTCTCTCTGAAATAGTTTCATGGGCCTGTTTAGAGCGAGTAGCTGAGAGCAAGCCTTTTGCACAGATTGGCCTCCATAGGTGGCTTTTTATTGAATTCTCCAGGAGCAGTTTCAGAAGACTATAGCATATGCAGAGAATAGCTGGCACGTTCATTTATGGCAGGAACCATAAAAACTTGTCCATGGTCATGAGCCTGTCACAGCATTTATCTCTTCTAATTAGGTCCTAGTTCTGGAAGCTGTTTAACTTTGCTTTTAGAAGTGTTTGAGGGAGTGCACTGCACAGAGGAGGGCTGTCAGAAGGAAATCAAGCTGGGACTCTAGGTATAGAAGGGAACTGTTTGGGAAGGGACAGTATTTGATACTCCTGATTCCAGCTCCAGAAAAGCTGGCCTAGGGAGCCTTTTTGTCAACATGCCTAGCTTAACACTGGATTGGAGACAGAAATGGTATACATATTGCATACGGGAAATACAGGCTATTTCCAAGTAATCCTCTCTGTATGGGTCAGAAGGGTCAGCCTGCACTCTCTGGGCTACAGGTCATCTGAGACCACACATCTTGTTAGTTGCCTGCATAGTAGGTCAGCATATGGGTGCTAGCCACACATCTATGGCCAGGTTATAGAAGCCCACATCCAGACAAAAGTGAAGCAGTTCAGCTCAGGTCCCTCCAGCATCTCCCACTAAAACAACCCCTTCCTCTGACTCTTGTGGCTGAACTGTTGCTGATCTCCTGGGCTCTTGCATGGTCCGTTCACAAGGCTAGCCCTGTTCTGAAGCCAGTCCTTTCTAGAGTGAGGAAGGACTTGAGGCAGCTCATTACCAGGGGACAAAACTGGATGAATGAGGACTCAGCTCTGCTGGCAGCCTTTTCAGTACATTTCAATACAGCTGCCCGTGGAGCTCAGCCTCACAGGATGGCCACATAATGGCTTGAGGGTGGCACGTGGCACTCTTTGTTCCCATAGGGACTGAATGGGCACGGTCCTAGTGAAAACTAGGCGCTCCTGAGGTCCAAGAATCAACCCTTTAGGAGTCCAGTCATGTCTCAGCTGCATGTTGTGACCATCCATCAACCTAGTTTTCTTAGCTGTCCTTTTGTCTCTCCAAGTTCAAAATACATCAACTGGTACTTGCTTTTTATGATAGTATAAGTGGGATAATATAATGGACTTTCTTTACTGTGGCCTTTTACTAGGTGGCTTCTTTAGTTTGTTATTGCCTCATTTTTTAAAATTTATATATTTATTTATTTTTATTTTTTCAAGTTATATCTCAACCAAAATCCCCTCCCTACTCCCCCCTCCAGTCCCACCCTCCCACCCTCTTCCCCCTCACACACTCTGCTTCCTTTTTTTTCAAGTTTAAGCTATATCTTTTCCCCCCCAACAGCTCCCCCTTTCAGGTCAACAAATGGCTCTTTCTCTTATAACAACAAATACAATACAAAACAACAAAAATAAATAGGCCACAATTATGAGAATTATAAGGCTTAGCATACATTCCCAATGTCCAGTCCATATGTATTTGGCAACTGACTTTAACATTCTACTATCTAACCATCTCCATGACTTTAAAGATATTTTTTTTTTTAAGGAGAAAGGTGAAATGAAAATGACAAAGATTTTTTTTTTAAGTAACTTGGAAAAGTGTTATACATTTACCATTGGCAAGTTTTAGAGATACAGAAAAAAGAGTAATGAGGGAAGTTACTCCTGGCTTTATAGTATATGTAATTGTAGTCTCCTTTTTCTCTGCATTGATATGCTTTTCAGCAAAATTGTGCAAATAATAAGCAAGATTTTATAATTTCATTTCTCTTAATATTTTATGAACTTTTTGCCATGTTACTAAATAATTCCTCTATGGCTCTGGCTACATACAAACTAGTTCCTTGTGAACATACACCATACTACAAATGTTGTATATTGTTAGAAAGGAGTTCTCAGGATTTTTTGCTATTATAACTGAAACATATGGGTAAACTGTGATTCCAAGACATTAGACTGCTTGCTGGAAACCATTGATCTGGACGTGGCTGGGCTCTGGGAGTGAGAGCGCTGCAGAGTCCAGGTGTATCTGAGGTCTGTTCAGAAGGTGGTGGTTGGTTGGTAGGGATGTGATTGGGGGTCAAGAAGAAGTCAAGGAATTTTACCTGAGAGCTTGAAGCCCTCAGGAAACACCTAGAGCTCTGAAGGTGGCAGAGATGGGACTGTGCTTGAAGTCCAAGAAGGGAAGTGCTGCCAGCGTGAAAAGTGGGGATCAAAACTATGAGTCGTGGCTTGAGGGTAGGATGGAGAGGAGGTGAGCTTAGATTCTATTCAGGTCAAGGTTCTGGACGAGATGTAACTTTATTCTGTGTATAAAGATGAACCTTGATCAGAGCTCAGCCCCTCAGAACAAGGCAGCTGGTGGAGGAGTCGCCCTTCTGCTCCAGCACTGCAGACAGAGCAACCGGTCCGTTCCTTTCATTCTCAGTTTGCCACAGCCAGCAGCACAATCAGGAAGTGTGCCTTATGCTGTGCTGGAGATACCCCTCTGTACAACTTCCTCTTACTGTACACTCTGGGCCTAACAAGACACATTTCTGCACCCCGCCCCCTCCAGCCTTTCCATAGTGCGATGGCTCCCCTGAGCACCAGCCTAGCATGGGCAGGAAGATCTGCACAAAGCCTAAGTCTTCCTTGCTTACTGGATTCCATCTTCACTTCCACTTCTAAGAAGAGCATCAAGAGCTGAAGGACATGACTAGTCATAAGAGAAAACCAAATGAATGGAGGGCTTGGAGCAGGTGGGCAGTACATCAGTTTGCTGGGCCAAAACACCCTGCACTGAGAGGAGTGAGTTCAAGGTCAAGGTAATGGTGAGGTTGTTATTTCCTGAAGCCTCTCTCTGTAGCTCACAGAAGACCACTGATTCTTTGCATGACTGTCCCTATAAACTCACATGACCCTAAGATCACTTTTGTAACCCCAACTTCCCTGTTTTACAAGATGAGCAATCTGATTGGGTTAGAACCCATTCATGGAGGGGGGCATTTAACCTCAATGACCTCTTCAAAGTCCCTATATGACTAATTATTTAAGGATGTAAAATTTTTAAAATAACTCTTAAGTTTGTAATAACGATAGATGCACAGATTATTTTGAAATACAGAGAAGTCCCCTGTACCTTTCATCCAGTTTTTCTTCATGGTATCATTATATATGATGGTAGCTCAGTCAGCAAAGGGCTTGCTTTGGAAGAATGAGAACCTGGGTTCGATCTTCAGACCTCATATTTTTAAAATACCCTGGCTTGGAGACATGTTCTTGTAATTCCATGCTGGGGAGGTAAAGACAGGTAGATCGCAGTGGTTATCTGACCAGCTAACAGAGCTTAACATGCCAAGTTCCAGACCAGTGAGAGACGTCTCAAAAAACAAAGGTTACTGAAGCCTGAAGATGGACTCTGAAGATTGTCCTCTGCCTTTTACCGCAACCACACACATATGTACCCACATATAGGAACACATGTGTACACACACACACACACACACACACACAGTGGGGGTGGTGAGGGTTGTGTCTACATGGTAGAATTGTTGGTAACATCCATAAGTGCCATAAAACAAAGCAAACAACAGCAGCATTCTCTACCCCCAAGAAAGGGAGTTAACACTGAACAACACACACACACACACACACACACACACACACACACACACACACACA